>JAODOY010016079.1:4012-26500 GCA_025399855.1 Forbesichthys papilliferus | reverse complement strand
ATCAAAAAACATAACAGCTATAGCTACACAGTTACAAATGACAGTGACCAGAAACACACTTGCTTAAGCTTCCCTCACACAATGTAGTTTGTGACGCACCTCTTTCTCCCCACAGATGTGACTCACAGTGGAGCCAGAGGCAGGGCTAGAAGCTGGGCCAATCACAGCGACCACACCCTTCGGCAAGATCTGGCACACTGAGAGAGAGAGAGAGAGAGAGAGAGAGAGAGAGAGAGAGAGAGAGAGAGAAATGTGTGGAGGAAAAGCATTTAAAAACCGATGAAAACTCCAGAACTCAACTATAAATGAAGGGCAGAGCCTTTAAAATGGTGATTATCTATCTAGAATTACTTGAAATTACTTAGAAAAATACCAAAACATTTGAAATGACAAGAACTATTCTAATTCTGCGTCTACAACTTTGTAATGATACGGATCTTGTGCATTGGTATAATTGTATCGTCGTATTAGTGCTTAGCATTGCCCCAGAATGCTTTGGCAATTGTGTTCCTTGTTAAGTTCAGGCCATTAAAGAGTCATTAGAACTGAAAATTGAAATTGAAAGAGAGTGAGTAATGACAAACAAAGATTAGTAAAAAGATAGGGTTAGCACAATGGCGTGGGAAGACCCCTGGTAAACAGACACCCAGTCTGATCCATCAGCTGATACACCACGACAGTATCCGTTGTGAGACCCCACAGACATGGAGACATGGATAAAAAAACGACACGGTTTGTTTTCAAAAACGAGTTAACTGGGACATTTCCATTGGCATTTAATATTGTGCGGTTCCAGAGAATCTACAGTATAAATACATGTATTAATATATAGAAGGATCTTTACTCTTGCAAGTATCCTGGAGGGGCCTGGGGGCCTTCCGGTCTACATGTGTTTTGTGGATCTAGAGAAGGCGTATGACTGGGTCCCCCGGAAGATATTGTGGGAAATGCTGCGGGAGTATGGGCAATCCAATCCCTGTATGCCCAAAGCGAGAGCTGTCTATGGATTCTTGGCAGTAAGTCCGACTCGTTTCGGGTGGATGTTGGCTGTGTTTTATCACCAATCATGTTTGTGATATTCATGGACAGGATATCGAGGCGTAGTCGTGCTGGGGAGGGGTTGCGGTTTGGCGGCCTGGGGATCTCATCTCTGCTTTTTGCAGATGATGTGGTCTTGATGGCATCATCGGTCTGTGACCTCCAACATTCACTGGATCGGTTTGCAGCCAAGTGTGAAGCGGCTGGGATGAGGATTAGCAGGATTAGGCCATGGTTCTCAGCAGGAAAGTGATGGAGTGCCTACTCCTGGTAGGGAATGAGTCCTTACCCCAAGTGAAGGAGTTCAAGTACCTCGGGGTCTTGTTCGCGAGTGAGGGGACATTGGAGCGGGAGATTGACCAGAGAATCGGAGCAGTGGCAGCGGTATTGTACTTTACCGCAGCGTTGAGATGAAAAGAGAGCTGAGCCTGTCACGGTCTGTTCTAATCCATGTTTTCTATGTGTTCTGTGTTTACCCAGTCCCCACTGTGTCTGTTCCTTCCCAATGTTGATTGTCTTAAGGCCCATTTATGCTTCTGCTCCAAAGCTGCGCCGTATGGAAAACTTTAGGCTGTGCTTGAAAAAAACCCTTGGGAAAATACAGTGTTGTCATGCAATTGCCCGCATCACAGAAATGACAAGTGTCATTCCTTTAATGAAACCGTAACTGGCGGATAATGCAACATTCTAATTACATGTACACATTTACACATGCAACATGTTCTCATTCCCAAGTCGTCAAAAATTGCAGCATTGGCCTTTCTCGTCAATTTTCGAAGCGTTCGAAAGCCTTTGGCGTCGTAGGATGAAGACTTTTATTCAGTCATTGACTGTTACAGCAAGGCTACGGAGTTTCCACCACCGACTTATTTTTAGCTTAGCTATATGGGCATGCAATCTCAGCGCAAGTATTAGCTCTTAGTTGTAGATAATGATAATAATACAATTGAGACATGTTAAAATGCATTTACCTGAAATTTTCAAATTCTATATTTTCAGTATCTACAGTATATTTCTGTATAGGCTATGTGTAGCCTATGATTTCAAGTAATTACATTTCAACATGTGAATGTGTGAATGAGAATGTGTTGCCAAATGATATTAACCTCCTGACTGACCTGTCTAGAGATACCACTGTAATGCCTGTTTGCTTATGCTAGCAATTCAGCAGAGGCATCTTAATGAAGATGCTGTTTAGCCACTCGCAGTCACCACACAATGGCTTCAGGTCTAAAGTGCCCTCTTTTGTTGACGCTCAAGAAAAGCATTCCTCAACAGCACAGCAATGACATTTAATGAAACGAAACTAAATGAAATGAACAGAAAGACAGAAAAAAGAAGATAAAGATGACAAATTAAATAAATACAATCTGAAAAACATTAACACAGGCAGAAAAAGTGACTGGTGTTCTACAAACATAATGTACAATGTATATCGACACACAATTTCAATAATCATGCAGATTCTTACAACAATGGTATTAAATAAGTGTTTACATTTAATAAAGCAATAATGGAGATCCTCAGAACTTTTCCAGACCATTATGACCAATGCACACTGACCGCACGCAGAGCTGAGCTACTTTACATTGCATTGATTGTGCAATATTAAGGCAATTTTGATTTAGTTTTAGGTTAGTTATGTTTAATTACGTTGAATGACTTGAATTACAAATATTTTAACATATTATGACAACAAATAAGGTGATTGAGGAACTGGTCTGGGAGGGAGGCGGGGCTAAGAAACCAGCAAAATGCGTTATTTTAAGCTATTTAATGTTTAGTGTTTTTCCTGTTTCTGCAATGTATTTCCATTGAATTCTATGTGAAAGCACTTCAAAAACACAAGGAGATGCGGAATAGACTCCTGGATGAGAATATATAGCGCCGGCCTTGTGTACAGCGTGCAAAACACCTCATCATCGATTAACATCATTGCTTAACATACAACAGGAGCGTTAGCTCCACATTAGCTCTGCATGCATCCTGAAACAGGCATTCAAATCTAACGATAGCGCCAGGCCCTTACTGGTGTCGGTGGTGTCGTACTGGGAGTCGTGCTGCAGCTCGTAGACTTCCACCTCCACGCGAGCCCGGGCCGACTCCTCCATCAAACTGTTGATGTTCTCCCTCGCCAGAGCCAACGCCAGCCGCTCGCCCCGACCGCATGACGCCTGGTCGTCCAGAATGGCCGCTGTGAAGAGAGAGAGCAGACGCTAGTCTCGCGGAGCCAGCCTTTACTTGTGTGTAGTGTTGCAGAGCCAGCCTTTACCTGCAGTAAAGTCTGGGTACACATCGCTGGCTAACTGTGTCAAGACCTGGCCTAGTTGACAGGAGAGGTATTTTGATTGACATGCACGACAACCACAACTAGAGTACAAAACAATGCCATGAATAAGTAGGACGTGAGCCTTTACTGAGGAATTTGTTGGGAAACTAAACGAGTCTGGTTGTTTGCAGGTCTTGTAAATCTGGTGAATACTGTAAGTAAGCTGCTTACTGCTTAAACGGAAAGACAAATAATTACAGTAGTAAATAAAGTACTGCGCAAACACGCTGGAAATGACGTATACAGTCTTTTATGTGTAGTACTGATGGAGGGAAGAGGCTGAGACTAGAGAAAATGGGTTTATTATGTGACGTAGCGCTGAGCCTCACGCTCACAAAATGCAGGCTTGCTATCCACCACTAAAGTTAAAAAGAAATCAGCAGGATTTAGAGCATTCTCACATAGGGCCCCACTTTTATGGAATTCCCTTCCAGCTGATGTTAGAAGTGCTAGTACTGTTTTGACCTTCAAAATCAAACTTAAAACGTGTTTGTATAGTAGGGCATTTAGGTAGCAACAGTAAAAGTTTCCCTCTGCTTAGGGGCCTAAATGGCTATACATTAAGCTATTTTGTGCAGTTTTTGTATGCTTCTGGCCCTTGTTTCTATTCCTCTTTCTCCGAGTGTGGTGGTTGGGAGATGCTGTCACTGTCCTGGAGGCGGCGTGGATGGTGCGGCTCCGGCCTGGTGATGTCATCGAGGATGCTGCCTTGATCAAGGACAGTGTGTGTTGCCTGTGCTGGGAGAGAGCTCTGTGTGCACAGTGTGTTGGTCTGCTGTCGTCAAGAGGTACAATGTGTGGATAGAGGTGGCTGCCGCAGCCATGTCTCCAAAACAGGCAAACGCTATGGTTGCTGAGCAAACCTGGTGGTGGCTAGTGCAAGGACACTTCCTCGGACCTGGGACTCCTCTGGGGTCTGTCAGACCGCGCATGATTAACTAATGTACAAAATGTATTTATACGATGTGAAACATGTTATATTATTATTTATAAGTATTATTGCTAAATCATGTTGCCTATCAACACTTATCGCATCTTAACCATCCTGGCGGGGTGGATTCTTCCCTCTCTAGTCCATTCCCAAGGTTTCTTCCATTTTTCCCCATAAAAGGATGTTTCTCCTTGCCCCGGGGGAGGAGCAGGTTAAGGGGGTGTTGTTTGTTTCCATGTGAAATGTGGGCTGTGCAGCCCTTTGAGACTGTGATGTGATTAAGGGCTGTACTTGACGTGACTCGCTGACGAACAGAAAAGGCTGATATTATTTTGTGAGACGGACGCTCTGGAGGTGTGACCCTATACGCACCGAAACCCAAAACATTACATTTGGTACTGCTCGTTTGATGCACTTGCACATGCCTGCTTATGCATGCACCATGTAGGCGATTTCATCAGGATTGGGGACACTAATTTCAGTGCTTAGCCCACCTACGGTAGTGATTGTATCTTACATTAAATCACAAGACATTTTTCACTCTTCACTGGTGTGTTAATCGATGGTTCAATATTTCTATGCGCATCTGTGTATTTTGGCACTTAAACATGCATTAAGGGGGCTCAATGACCAGCTCCATAGAAGTAGGAACACAATAGTAAATTGATTCGTAGTTTGTTTCGTCGTAAAGCTATATTGTAGCAACAGCCTTGACAATGACATTAATCCAGTCCCTGATTGATATTTGAAACATGAAACATGAAACATTATTTTATTTGTGTTGAAAAGTTGGTCGTGAACGTCAGAAACCGGGACATTTGACTGTTTTACAGATATTTTTCGGGATCCGGAACAGCCATCAAGAAATCGGTACAATCCCGGGCAAACTGGGACATCTGGTCATCCTAGCTTCACTATATGCACAGTCCCAATCACCATTCAAGAATAGTTTCATATCGTTTTGCGGTTTGAAACCACAGCCACCAGCTCAAACCCTTTTTCTTTTAGCACCCCCAAGTTCCCTGAGAGAGAGAGAGGTCAATGCATAAAGTTAGTTTCGATTCACTTTGCTGAAAGAAACCTCTGTCCCTTTCAGAAAACTCTCCAGGAGTGTCTGAGACGGCAATATCGAGCTCTCTTCAGAGAAAAACCAACCTGCTGCTCCAGGGTACAGAGGCAGTGAGTGTGAGAATGGTAGGGGCTTAGATAAATACGTGTAACAGCAGGGGGAGGCTTCAACACCTTTAAGACACTATCTCTATTTTACAGGCTATCTGGTTCTTTGGGTCGACGTGACCACAGGCTGAACACTGGTCTGGTGGGCGATGGTAAGATATAACGTAGGGGGAGAGATAGATGGAAAGCTGCACTTGAAGGAAGTAGGTGTGGAAGGTCAAGGATTAATCTTCAAACACAGTTGGTAGTACCATTGCTCAAGTGTTTACTTTGTAACTGGCCCGTGGAGGCAGTTTCCACTCCGGTTAGCGGCCGCTAACCCCCGAAAGCTAACACCGGTTCAACAGCTATGCTAATTAAACGTATCAGTCAGTAGTTGCGACAACATGGAAACTGCTGTTTACGGTGCCAAATTACATTTATTAAAGCTGTATGCAAGGCTCCTTAATTACAGTATGTTGTAGCTTCATGGGAACGGCATCAGAGGAGGGGGTGAGTTTTTTGGTTGTTGATTTACAAAATCTTGCTCTTTTAAAGAAAATGTTTAGCTACTTAACAGGAGAAGTAATTTGATTGACATGCATGATGACTAATGTCATAACTCACTGACTAAATTGGACATTAGTAGGGTTAGTTATTCTCAAAAACTCTTACTAACTTTGAGATCAAATCAAAACAAACACCCTCAGAAGCTCCGCTCTACACATTGAAAGGCATTGTGAAGCATATCACATTGTTGTTGTGTGCTTATAATAGTGCTGACATGCTAATGTTAAAGGTAAAGTTAGCTATTGCAAGCGAATTGTAAGCTAATACACATTTAGTAAAATTCACCAAATATCCCCGCTCATTTTGCTAGCTAAAAACATTTTCTGATACTTTTCTTTGTAAGTCGTAACATTTAAGTGGCGAACATCGCTCACATCAGCAAAGACACAGTAGACTACTACGCTTTGCTTCACAGTGATTTTTAATGTTGCACCCGGGAGGATGATTGTTTTGATTTGAGTTCAAATTTATCAAGCGTTCTCCAAAATGCCAGACCCTGCCTTTAAAGCTCCATGCAAACAGATGTTCAGCACGTAGCTTATATGTGACGTACAGTAGTGCTAATAGTCTGCAGAGGCTGAGACTACCCAAACAAGCTTGTCACATCTCACATCCAATCTACCAGAGTCGAGAAGATGCCGATGTCTGAGTGAAGGTCTGTAATATGCAGCGAGAGTGTGCGTGTGTGCGTGTGTGGGTGTTTACTGTATGTTTGTTTGTGTGAGTATGTATGTGTGCGCATTAGGCTGACAACAGCATATTTGTTGTCTCCCTCTGTGTGTGTGTGTGTGTGTGTGTGTGTGCATGTCCATGCGTATTCACTGAATTTTGAAAGAAAGTTTCTTTCTGCCTTGGGATTCTTTTCATTTCATTAGTGTGTTATTTTCATTAGTAAACCAAAACCATCACGGGCGACTGCTACATCAGTGAATTATTAAACAGCAGAACAGTCTGAATGTGGAGATTCCCTGTTAATTAAAAAGCAGCAGGACACTGGAAGAGCTTTGCTCTAAATCTCTGAAAGAGCCCCGAAAACCAAAACATAATGCATCTCTGTCAGACTGTTTGTGCTTCAGTCACAGTGTGAAACGTCCCGCATGTTCCATAACAATGTCATTCTGCTCACTAACTGCTTTATATGAGCTGTTAGTTGGACTTTAGAGCTATACGCATCAAGTGGGATTTTGTAGAAATTTCATAGACCTCCGTCAGTTATCAGTGAGGGAAATGCTCTGCGAGGATATGTGCTCTGACAAAGTCAAATGAGCTGTGTGTGTGGGGGGGCTCACTAACATGAATGTTATCATTTTAATTTGATAACACACAAGTGGACGAGTACTGTTGGAAACCTGCCATTTCCTAGGGCAATTTATAATGAATTTGACGTGTAGTGTAGAGCCGTTTTCAGACCATAACATCACAACAAAAAAAGGTGATTTTGTCATTTTCGACACCAACACTTAAGTGTCTGTGAAGGTGCAGTTGTATTTTTTAGATTATAGCTAAAAAAAACACAATTTAGGGTTCAGTTATTTTAATGTCCAAGCTACACCTGTAACTGGCATGTGTCTCTCAACAAGCACTGTATTTATCTAGCTAGGTGACTGTCTGTGGGTCTGTGTGCCTCTACATGGGCACATTCCAGGGGGTATGCAGGGGATGCGTCCCCCTCAATATTTAGAACATGTGAATTGTCCCCCACCAGTAAAAACATGAAAGACGAACTGGGGCCGCCCAGCGGTAGTAGAATAGGTTATGTCCAAAATGTTGCCAGAATGTGTAGTACATTATTATTGTTTAACGTTGCCAAAAACACAGATGTTTTGTATATGCAGAAGCTTTTGAACATATGACCATATGAGCTATTGAAGTCCAGGGGTTAATAATACATTAAAATAAATGAATTGACCATTGACATGAATGTGTCACATGCATATTTACTTCAAGAGGACAGAAGAGTAAATCAGGCCTATGTTGAAAAATATGAAATTGGCCAAGAGACATTGAATAATGTTTTCCTTTAAATAAAACACATTTCCACCATGCAGAAAAAAAAACTTTTCCGTGGGAGGACCCCAAGACCCTCGCTTTATATGCCCCCCCCCCATGGTTCAAATGAATTCTACGCTCATAATGTCAGACATACGTCAGTTATCAGTGAGGGGAATGCTTTGTGTTCATTGGTTCATTGGTTCATTGCCTCTGCCTCTATCAATATCGATTTACATTCAGCCAGAGCTCCAATGACATCTGACCAATCAGGGGCCTCTTTTCCGCCAGTGAATCTACCTCGTCTGTCAATCACGTGACTGCGAGCACACAGCTACGGTTTGTAAATTAGTTCTGCGTCGGCAGACCCTCCAGAGAGAGAGAGCGTTGGGAGCAGGTGGGGTTTTGCGTTGTTGATTTGCTCAATCTTATCTTTTTTCATTATTTTCTTTAGGTAGCTCTGGTTGCATCTCTCAAGTCCTACTTACTGCAACAACTTTGGTTTCAGACCTTTACGGCAATGTCTTATGTCTTACTGTAAAATAAAAACGTACCTCAGCCTAACTTGACATGGGACATTATGAACCACACAGTGTAAAGCTCCATTCACTTCCATAGTCTTGTGTTGTAAAAACATACTGTAATTCTAACCAGAGGTGACTGACGTCTCACCTGGAAGTATTACGCAGTAGAATACTGTACAGTCAAAATCACAATTTCAGCTTAATTCTAATACACGTGTGTGTGTGTGTGTGTGTGTGTGTGTGTGCATGCCAGAATCTGTTTTGTATTGTTTACAGTACACGGGGACGCCCCCCGTGGCTGTACTAGCAGTCTGGTTTTGTTTGTGCATTTTTCTCTGTTTGTGTGTGTGTGTTCATGTGTGTGCTTGTGTCTGCTTGTATGAGTTTGTGTGTGTGTGTGTGTGTGTGTGCGTGTGCGTGTGTCTGTGTGTGCGCACGTTTATTTCTGTGTGTTCTGGTGTCTGCTCGTGTGAGTGTGTGTGTGTGCCAGCATATGTATGCGGAGTGGGAATAGAGCAACCCCAATTTGACTGGAGTGCGGTGCGTAATTTGAGCGGGCGAGAAGGCTACCGCTCAATCTATCGCTCAATCGCTCCAGTACCGCTCTGATCTTGGCGAGTAGTCGGTCACTTCGTAGCTGTTTGCTTACGTGTGATCATAGCGTGTGATGTAGTTTTAATATGTGTAATTATACCCCCTGACTGTGGTTAGCGTTGTCTAACTAGGGAAGGCTGGACAGAACCTGAAGTGAAATAGCTGCAATTACGCAGCAAAGAATAACATTGTGCTTGAGTAATGTTAATGTGTTCTTATTAAAATAACGTAAGACAACACACACTACTACATACACTAGCTACATTATGAAGTTCACCTGTTTGAGACTATAGGCTATATTTTGGTTAAAAGGCAGGCTAGATCTGAAGTCTATTTGAAATGATGGGCTACTGTAGGCCTATACTCACCCATTCATGCCGTTAATAAACTACATTGTTACATTAAAAAACAATCAAACAGCATATTCAACATACATGATAGGCCTACATCATCACATTGTACGGATTTGTTTGAATTATAACTATTCAAAAATGAAGGGAGCGAATTTGGAGCAGCAATTTTGTTTCCTTTGAGCAAAGAGCGGTTTTGAGCGGAGTGATGTGAAAGACTTGAAGAGGAGGAGCGGAGCACAGACTTCACTCCAAGAGTGATTAGCGGGTTTTCTAACAGCTCTGCTCACATACTCTGGTGTGTGCATGTGCGTGAGTGTGTGAGTTTGTGTGTGTGTGCACCATGATTGTGCGCGTGCGTGTGTGTGTGACTAACTAAAGTAAAGTCAACTATTGCAAGCTAAATGTTGAAAATATAATCTGATACGTCTACACAGCCCTTGACTCTGTAAATAGGAACATAAACAAAGTGGCCAACTCCGCTCGTATCAACAAAGCCGTAGTACTACGTTTTTCTTCACAAGGCATTTCTGTGTGTGAGGCCCGTGAAGCGATTCTGTTTTGATGTGAGCTCGAAGTTAGACTGAACCAGCCTTTAAGCCAGTGTGTTTAACCAGTGTAACGGTAACACGCTGAAGCTGCTGCCCCCGCGACCCGACTCCGGATAAGCGGAAGAAGATGGATGGACGGTAACGCGTGGGCAGCCCAGTAAATGTCAAATTGGGAAACGTGTTTCTGACAGAAATTACATGTTTCTGGTGACGGACACGTTCCAGAAAACACATTGTTCGAAAATGGCCTACAATACAGTCTAGGTCTGTGTACTCATGTACTGTACATTTATGTACACCAATAGCTAGGCCTCGGGGAAGACCCAGGACCAGGTGGAGAGATTATATCTCCACACTGGCCTGGGGAACGCATCAAGATCCCCCAGTCAGAGCTGGATAATGTGGCTTGAGAGAGAAGTTAAGGGTCCTCTGGTGGAGCTGCGGCCCCCGTGATCTGACTACGGATAAGCGGGTGATGATGGATGATGGATGGATGGATGGATGGATGAAAATTACACCATTGTAATACAAGCAATGGCAAACTATATATCTTATCCTGTACATGTTTTCCCTATACTATTTAAAAGTAGACTTTATATAATTTTTTAGTTTGGAACAGAACTGGAATGTGCAACCGGTAAGAACATACCTAATCTGTGGAAAGTGTAGAGTGTCTCATTGCACCTCCTTTGTTTGCTCCTCAAGGTCACTCCTTACTCACAGTATAACACTCTCCCCTTTGGCAGAGAAATGACATGCTTGTGTTGAACTTTACTTCACAAACTGATGCTCAGCCTTCAAGAAAACCACTCAAGAGAATTTAACTGCCATCTTCCCCGCCGGCCAACTGTTTCTTCCTGTAAATGCTTTGTCCAATATTTAGCTTCTTTTTATATGTCACTTTTCATTGACTATTTATTTTAATTTCTATATTCAAGTTGTCTTGTCTAGTCTATTCAATTGTCTAGGAGCAATATTTATGTTTTTATCTAAACTAACCCTAATCTAGGCTAGTCTAATGTTCATCACAAGAAATGTATTGACTTGAGACATTTACATTTACAGCATTTGGCAGACGCTTTTATCCAAAGCGACTTACATGTAGTACATTTGTCAGTAGTTGGACAGGTCGTATACCAGCAATTATAAGCAAACAATATTCTAAATAGAACAAATACAGCATAATGTCATTATACCTACTGCCACATAGTCAAACATATAAAGTTAAGTATACCAATGCACTTATAGAATATAGTTATTAAATCATGGCTTGAAACATTTGTATTTTGGTGTTTTACTGGAACATACAGGATATTAGTCAATTAAGGAATGTGGTGAAGATGCGATTTCACTTTCCTCTATACACACAGATGTGTGTGTGTGTGTGTGTGTGTGTGTGTGTGTTTTCCAGTGTTTGTGTGAGTGCATGTGCCACAAGCAAGCATTAAGTACAGAGCTGTGTGTCCGTGGCGCATGTGAGAACTTCTGTGGGAAAAGATAAAGCCCCAGAGACATCGGAAGAGGCCGTCAGTGATGTAGTAACGAGAACTCACGGTGTCAGTGAAATGCAGTGACTTGTAGCAACGTCGGGGTAACTAACTGACCAAAGCAGCCGGGTACAGAGGTGAACTACTCACACAAATGTCTGTATCTATACAGCACTTTTCATACAGAGGTTGCATCTGAATGGGGCGGTTTCAGAGATGTGGATTAATCCTAGTCCTACACTAAGACCTTTTTTCAATGGAGATCTTTATTGAATTTTTGCTACTAGGCTGAATCCATGTCCGTGAAACCGGCTAAAAGTGCTTCACAATTGAAGACACAATTGAATATTGAACAATATTATGCAGCAAGATGATAGGCGACAAGCGATGGCAAAAAAAAACTAAAGACAAAGGAGAACAATAGTCCAAAAACTGTTGAAAACCCATGTTGTAGCTGTATGTGAGCATTAAAGTGATTGACAGGCAAGACAGATTGGCCGGATCAATCCGGGAAAATATATTTTCGGGCGCAGTGAAAAATATAAATGAACTTATACAGTCTGAAGGCAGGGGCTATCGACCAGAGCACATATTCTCACAGAGCATTTGACTCGCTGATAGCTGATGGACGTCTATTGCCTTTCTAACAAATTACAATCCTGCAGCCCCTTTAAGGCCCCGATCCCACAGGACACGCTTGTCAGGTTACAAAATGCAAGGCGCACTGCCTTTTATGTTACAGCGTTAAGAAACAATCCTCTGGCGCGGAATACACTGTGGCTACATCTACATTAATACATTTTAGTTTTAAAACGGGATATTAAAACTCAAACTGTCTCCATCCAGACAAGTGTTTTGAATAAGAACTTGTACTGTGTAAGACCTTTAAAGGCAGTCGTAGACCACAAAGCATGCCTGTTCTCTGTTTAAATACTCCTTGGTCTCCTTGTCACCCCTCACTTGTAGTAGTTCCCTTGGCTGTGATGATTCCATGTGTTGTTTAATGCCTTCATTACTATGGCGTTGGCAGGAGTGCTCTTTTAAAAATCCCAGTACTTTTGTTTTGACAAAAGGAGGAGATGTTTTCTTCCCACCAGTTAAGAGCATAGGTGTCACACCTGGGTCTGGGGTGTGTCCAGGCTCTCTCTCCGCTAATCAACCGGTGTGTTGGGATAGTGTTAGGGTTTGCATTAGTTGTGTTTAGTGTCTGTATTTGTATTAAACCTCTATGCGTTATCCTCCTGCGTGTTCTCGTGTCCTGAGTTTAACGTTAGGCCAACACACGAGTCAGAACAGGCTCTACGGTGTACCTTTGAACGTTGCTTTGGGTCTGCCTTTGGAAGGTTCATATTAACACGCATGGTAGCACTTATCACATGACAAGTAAGGTAGACTGGGCATGTGTAAATACCCACCCATACATTCATACACCAACATTTGTGGGGTTTGAACCAGCGACTTCTGGATGACCTGTCACCTGTCACCCTGCTCTACACACTGCCCCACTGCCGTCCCACGCTGTGTGGCAGTGTAAACAAGAAGCAATTTGTTCAGTTGAACAGGCAAGATTAGGCAGCTGCCTAGGGCGGCTCCTGATCAGCGTAAAGCTGTAAATAAAACTAATTTGTTAAAGGCACGGCAGGGTCGGTCATGCTTGAGAAGGATTGCTAACTTTGAGCTATAAACAAAACAATATCCCTCAACACATTGAAATGCATCGCAAAGCCAATAACAAACGGCTTTGTTGTTGTGAGCGATGTTCACTACTGAATGTTCCTATTTACGGAGCCAGGGCTGTGTAGAGGCACCGCATTATTCCTTCAGGACACACATAGAAGGGCAGCGAAGTGTTACTTCTTACATGAGACATGAGAATGAAGTTGTAGTTGAGTTTGGCTAATCTTTATAAACAGAAATCCACATAGGAAAAATCGAAATCATCCTCAGACCATAGCCGAGTTTTCTGAGATTGCATTTCGGTAATCCAAGTAGTATTGACCAAACGTACTACAAGAGTAAACCAGGACACATTACACATTACTAATAATTTATGTGTCTGCAGATTATGTATATTAATATGTGGTCTCTGAGATTAGCAGCAGGGAAGACTGTTTGAGGCAGAGAGACTTTTTGGGGTGGGAAAAATGTTTGGAGCAGAGACTGTTTGGAGCTGGGGGATTGTTTTGGGTGGGGGGACATTTTGGAGCAGAGGCTGTTTGTGGCGGGGAGACTGTTTGGAGCAGAAATTGTTTGAGGATGGGAGACTGTTTGGGGCAGAGACTGTTTGGGGCAGAGACTGTTTGGAGCGAGGAGACTGTTTGGCACAGAAACTGTTTGAGGCAGGGAGACAGTTTGGGGCAGAGACTGGAGCGTGGGAATTGTTGGGGTGGAGGGACCGTTTAGAGCAGAGACTGTTTGTGGCGGGGAGACTGTTTGGGGCAGGGAGACTGTTTGGCACAGAGACCATTGGGGGCGGGGAGACAGATGGGCCCGCTACCTGCACATTCTGTATATTCATATGCAGAAATCTGTTCATAGAGGTTCGTGGACGCGTGACAGTTTGCACGGGAGTCTCACCCATGCGGACGGCAGACAGGGGGTCGGCGTGGATGAGGGAGCGGGGCGCCATGGTCAACAGAGGAGCGAGGGCGTAGATCCACAGCAGTACAGCCGCTGGCAGAGCCGGCATCTTCCACTGCTCCTCATGGAGAATGGTCTGCTGGCTGCCTGTACCGCCACCTACAGGGAAGACAGCACAATGACACTTATTACTGTGGAAAACATTAATCATATTTTCATAATTCAATTACCCTTAATAATACTAATAACTGAATAACAATTACGTGTGGGTGTGTGCTGTGCCCTTGCTTAATAGGTTAGCGGTTCGACCGTTATGAAAATTAGCTGTGTTGGGAAGGGGGGGGGGGGGGGGGGGTTATGTGCCACCGTCCGTCATCTGTGATATTTCAGGACTACAGTAGTTATTATTCAGGATCAGGTTTCTTTAAACTGTCCGTCTCATATTAGCCCTTAAAATTAGCGCTCGCACAAGCGTTTTACGCCGTTGCACAGCTCATGAAAAATTTCAAGTCGAAGCACAATGAAATGGAGGACAGAGGAAATTACAGAGGGGTTGGCAGAGGGGAGTACAGTATAAGACAGCAACAACCAAAATAAATGAGAGAGAGAGAGAGAGAGAGAGAGAGAGAGAGAGAGAGAGAGAGAGAGAGAGAGAGAGCACCACATCATACAATTAGAGATGAAATGAGATTATAAATGGCCGAAGAGAGGGAGCAGAAGTCCAAATGCACAGAACAGATCAGAGCGATTGTACGCCAATGTTTGTATTGGCTCGCCTGGATGTTTACGAGTGACTGCATTCAACCCAAAGGCCTTGAAAATCAAATCAAAACTACATATTAATTCCATCCAATACAATTGTATCTGCACACTGTGTGTGTGCATCTTGTGTGGCTGTGTATATTGTGTGTCGTGTGTGTGCGTGTGTATGTGCGTGTGCATATTGTGTGTCGTGTGTGTCGTGTATGTATGTGTGTGTGTGTTTGTGTGCATGCGTGTGTATGTGCGTGCGTGTGTGTGTGTGTGCATCTTGTGTGGCTTGTGTATATTGTGTGTCATGTGTGTGTGTCGTGTATGTATGTTTGTGTGTGTGTGTGTGTGTGTGTGTGTTTGGGTACAGTTATTCTGGCCCCAAGCCCGTTTGCTTGACCCGCCCCTTGCTTATCACGTCCATGCCAGTGAGGGGTCCTGAGTGAATTTCAATTAGATTCCAAATGGAATTTCAATTCCCAGAGTTGCTGCGTATACACGCTCCACAGCGCAGGGCAGATCACGGCAACGTCTGTACAGTAATGTACCAAACATTAAAATGTTCCAACAAAGCCACACAAATAAATGCATTTTCTAAAATAATGATAATACATTGTTTTTATTAGTAGGCCTAAGTCAATACGTTAGTAAATAAAGACACTAATTGTAATGAACAAGATGTGGTTTTGACAAGAACATTTACTATTTGGCTGTGTGTGGTATGTGTCTTGCTGTGTTAGGATTTTCAAAAAAGTATCTTCAGTACAGGTAAGTGCCTGTTAGCGCTAGGAAACGAACGGGAACACTAAATATAAATATAGCAGTGTGAACTTTTACAGACTTACACAGTTCTAATGGGTAGATCACACACACGCACACGCACACGCAGCGAAACTCAAAGAGACTGTAAATGTGTGGCATGGAGAAACTGCAACGGAGTGTGTGCTGCCAAAGGGACGTCTCAGGTTGAAGGGTGGAGGGAGCCATAGAGCAAAGACATGAGAGCTAGCGAACAACAACTGGAAGTGTGGGAGTGTGCTTTTGAGCGACGGGCAACCGGGGAGACATCGGGAAATGAGAAGCGGTTGCAAACAATTAATTACTGCTTTCCTGTAGGATGCGGCGTCGCGTGTCAGCCGGCAAACACGGTGGCCGGGACCTTAGCCGACACGACGCGCTGCCGCGCCTCCCTCTCCTGGCTCCGAGGCTAAATGGCAGCAGAAGTCCATTAACCGCTTCCGCCGCAATCTCATTTTACATTTCAGACAGTTGTGCTCATTCTTCCCGTCCAAGGCAACGACAATACGAAGGCAGCTGCAGAAATGTATTCAATGTGAAACTAAATGTCCAATGTGCTTAGAGGTGCTTATTCAGAGCAGTTTAAAACGAGTACCGGTACAAGGTAGTAGGCCTTGTTGTGTTAAATTAATAAGCAGTCTGTCTTCTCTCTTGGTTTATTGAATAGACAACAGTACTTCAGTTAACTACATGCAGGCACAATCAGTCTATCTCTCTCTCTCTCTCTCTCTCTCTCTCTATATATATATATATATATATATATATATCCCTCTCTCTTCTCTCGATTAAGCAACTAAATGATATGGTCTAATATTATATTATAAAGTATGTATTCAGTTCATTCATACATTTACACACACAGAGTCAGGATGGCTGGAAGGTTATGGGCTCGAGCCCTGATGTTGGCCTTCATGTGAGCATCAGTGAGAGAGATGTCTGACCCTTATCTCCTCCCTGTAATACCACAATAACACTCGTACTCGAGAGGTGTCTCTCAGCCTGCTGCCTGCTCTGCGCTGACTCGGTGGGGCGTGTTTTGTGGCCGTCCACAATGATACGCATCGATTTGAAGAAACATTTAGAGCTGACTCACACTCAGACATGTAAATCATGGCTTTTTGTCCCGAGTCAGAATAACAGCGAGCATCTCTGAGGTGATGAAATATCTGTTTCCATCGCAATATTTGTGCTTGTGCGTGCTGCTAAGTGCTGGCAATGCCAAGAACATGCAATGTGCGCTTGAGTATAACAATCTACAATATACACCTGTGCGTTTGCGTGTCACGAATCTACAAGCTACAATATTGAACATTCCAATTTAACCAGTCAAAGCAAGCAAGGCGGAATGCTCACGCTTCAAAACCAAAGATGGCACAGACAGCTTGTGAATGTCACACACACATATATCTAAGATAGTAGGGCCATTGTAGAAGGGCTGAGTAACCTGTATATTATAGCTGGGGCAATTTATCTGTTAGCTAGGACCCTACAGTGTCATGCAGATATGCATGGTTATAAGGTAATAGAAAGG
Organism: Forbesichthys papilliferus; assembly: GCA_025399855.1. Classification (NCBI taxonomy): domain Eukaryota; kingdom Metazoa; phylum Chordata; class Actinopteri; order Percopsiformes; family Amblyopsidae; genus Forbesichthys; species Forbesichthys papilliferus. Next base: position 9,323 of record JAODOY010016079.1, on the reverse strand, counting down.
TTGAGGAGATGAGAGGGGAGATGAGGCAATAATTCAGGTCAATAGTTGTCAGCGATGACGAAAGTGGTCGTCGCTATTGCCGAGTGGCTGCAGGTGGTCGAAGCGGCCATCACGGTAACTTTGATTGACACCTGGTGGCACCGCTGAGCGCATGCATACAGATTAGCAAACAACGAGGTGTCTGACATTAATGACATCATGTGATCTAGTGGCTTTTCACGCTGAGCTGAAATGCAACCGCTTATTAGAGTTTGTTGTGAGCTACCGATGTGAAGGACTAGACAACCCCCCCCCCCCCCTCCTTCCCCCACCCCAACCCCCCTTAAATTATTCAGAGAGACTGAAAGGAAAATAAAGGCCTTGACAAACGAGGAGTCATCCGTATAAAGTGTTTTGTCTGATGGGTAATGGGCCTTAATGCTCACCTAAATATAGACCATTAGCTTTATGTCTCCTCGGGGGATAAAGCGATTTTGTTTTGCAATGACGGCATAGTGTTGCTGACTCAAACCCCCATAATGACATGGTAATCCTCTCATTTAGACACCTTTCTCCTGTTTGCACTCGAGTCTTAAAGGTGGCGAAGGCAATGCTGGATGCTATTTGAATGCGTCCACACAAAACCACAGATCGCTTCAACGCCATAGTGGAGATTCACCCCCCACACTGGACACATTGCACTGCCCAGGCTGGGATGGTGTTGTGTGGTGCGGTCTGCACCACTTTGTTTGTGTTCCTATTTACAGAACCAGGACCGTGAGATGTCAAACGCATGATGAAGTGCAGCTTGCATACGTAATAAACTTTAGGGCATTATATTAACGACTATATTTTCACAACATACACTGTATTCCTTAGAGTGCCAGTACCAATACTAGCATAGTCGATGAGTAGAGATATTTCCATTCAGTGAACTACATGCCCCAGTGCTTGTACCGTATATTACAAGTTTAATCTGGTGAGCATGAAATATTTCTGTCGTGGAACCCAACTTGTTCCCCTGCTGTGTGTTCACTTGCCCTATCGCACAAGTCATGAATAAATCAAGACAGAATACTGTATTGACGCAGAGGTATTATGCTAATGTATCCTTTGCCACACGTGACGTATAACTGGTTCATTCCAGTAGACCCACAATGGTATCTACATACATCAATTCACAAAGTTATGCGTAAACAATGCACATGATGGTCATCCATTTTGTGGAAAGCAGAAGGGGTATTGAAAGATATAACTAAAAGTTTCATCTCAATATCAAGCTCGTGCACGGCGTGCACTTATAAAATATCCACACAGACACATAAACATAAACAGTAAGAAAAAACTGGAGTGAATTGATGGAAGAAAATGTTGGAAATGGGGGGATTCATAAAAAATTATATATATATATTTTATAATACTGCTGATCTGTTGTTTGTTGTGTCATTTGTATAAGAGAGCATTAGCATTCATAGCCTTCGTAATTATGCACAAATCGCACGTAAAAGTTCGACCGGCGTCTGAATGGTCATGTTATTTACGTGACGCAGAATGCTTACGGCGGTCAGCGTGTAAAGGTATAGTCAGCGATTCTCGACAGTGCCTGCTAAATACAAACTCAAAAAGCAAAAGACACCTCTCCTTTTAACGCCACAGGGTGCTCCCGTAGAAGTCTGCCCCACATATAATATAGAATGTTGTTTTTGCACGCAGCATGCACCACTTTGTTTGCGTTACTATTTACGGTACGGCGTGCCAGGTGGCAGCTGTGTAGAAAATTAGGATTCTTTTTTCAGCACGCACAGAGAACTACACGCAAGCGAACCGCTTTACTGCAGCTTGTATGTTTACAGTCGCTTACTGTACCTTTAACTCCACGGCTGCCCGGGGGAAAAGAAACCACTCACCTTGACAGGGTTATTGAGTAAGTGTGCAACCCAGCAACAAAGCAGGGGGGGGGGGGGGGGTTGATGCAGCCCTTGTGTGGTTACAATTAATTTAAAGGAACACTTCCTGGTTGTCATCCAGAAAAGATGGCCGCTGGCCAATGCTGCACCTGGATGCTGAGTGGCCCGCATTGTCATTAGACCCCCGCACCGTTCTGCGGCCCCCTGGCACACTTGTGCTTCTCAAACATAAACAGTGAGCCGTCCGGCCACTCGGGTGCAGGAGGGGGAGCGCACGCACCCGCCCCCCCCCCCCCCCCCCTTTGGGACTGGAAGCAGCCGTGCATTGGGAAGAGGATACAGCTACTGGGTGGAGGAGGGGCCGAGGAAGGGGGGGGGGACTGCAGAAGGGGGTCGGAGGTGAATAATAGCGGCAGATGAAGTGGGAGACGGAGGCAGGCGGTGAAGGTTACAGCTTGACCCGCTTGCTGGGTCCCTTCTCCGCGTTGTGACGAGCCAGCACCTCAAGGGGAGAGAGCTATAGAGGGAAGCCAACAGGGAACGCCAAACCCCGGAGTCAGCATCCAGAAATAAGAGAGAGAGGGGGAGAGAGGGAGAGGGAGATAGAGAGAGAGGGGGTGAAGGAAGGAATGGAGGGGGGATGTGTTTACTGTGAGTGAGGGTACATGAGAGATGGGGGGGGGGTGGGGGGATAGGATGAGAGCTGTTTCTTTCCAAATGAAAAAAAAACTAAAACATTTGCAGTAAAACATTTCAGTTACACATCCATGTTTGCTCCTAGTAATACATCCAAAACTGGTTGAGTGGAGGAAACAAAAGGTTTGTATTAAAATCAAAGACAACTCACCCCTATGTTTTCCATGTTTTACTCTGAAATCGAATTAAATAACAAACCTATCAATAGAAATGAGAGCACATTCAGGACACTTATTTCCATCGTGCTTCAATAGAAGATGAAGTGATTAAAATCAGATGTCTTCCTTGAGTGTATCTAGCTCAAAGCACAAGGAAATCATTGACATAAATAACATGAATTATTCATATGAGGTATTAATGTCTGGGACTGATAACATTGGGACTTCATTTTGCAATTGGCACATTTAAACAGGCTGCTGTTTATTATTAATAGACTGACCGTGAATTTGAAAATTCATTAGTTCTGGGATAAATATTGATTTACTGAATATAAAAATGTATATAAACCTAGCTCAATATCCTTTACACTTTATCCATCTCAGAATGGTAAATAAAGTATTTTGATATACAATAGTCTCTACGTGTCTCCCTGGAGAAGTAATCTTTTTCTCTGTTATGAACTCCTGCTTTTTGGCCTTAGAGTTGCTTTTGCAATGGAGGCAAATTGTTCAAGTAGAAAAGATTAGTGAGAACTTAAAAAAGGAAGACGACATTAGTGAAATAATATCTCACATGGGTCTGAATAGAGTGCATTGACTTTGTATATGGTTTTGTGCATAACGCTGACATATGGCCTCATTTATAACAGAAATAATAGAGAGACTGAAAAAAAAAAAAAAAGATTTCGAATGAATCATTCTCAAGTCCGCCTGGTACAGAGTCTGCAGAGGTATCGTTTCCTCCTCTCACTTGTTAGCCCAACTTGCCTTCAGCTCATACAGCCACTGACATTTGCAACTGTGCATTTGTTTCATGGCATTGTAATTATATTGGTAAGAACACTACAACTACACATAGCTGCTCAAGCAAATGCGCATTGCCGAGCAATGAAAGCAAATAAGCATCGATCGCTAATTCATTCGTAAACATTGCTATTTGAAGCTTAGACAGGAGATCCGGTAATTGCGTTGTGACATACTTTCATGTTCTCTACAGAGTCAACGCTATAGGCGGTCTACAACACAAATGAGGGCCTGGAGCTTAGGTTATCTGGAGAGACTTGAAGAGATTGATGCATTTAGGGGTATCGAATCAACTCGCCTACAGCTGTATCGCACCAGATATTGATGACCATGATATATTCTTCCTGAATGCAAATAGATTAAAAATATTTGTTTGAAATAAATATTGGGAAAAATACACTATTTGTGCTTATCCGAATAATGTGTTCGTATTTGTCTCCATCCCTACTGCCTAGTCTGTATGTCTGACTGTCTGTCTGTCGTTTAATTTATCAGTCACTCTCGCTCTCCCTTCCTTGAAATATCGCTCTCCAATATCCCCCATCGACTAGGCCTACATGTAAATGGACAAGCCCTTCGTGACATCACTTTTCTCAATAATGTGTTTGAACATTATACATATCTGGTTGTCGTCATCTTTGCAGTACTTCGCTCCACCTGTAACGCCCCCCACTACATTACATGGGATAAATGCATGGCTGATATATTTCTAACTGATCTCCCCTGTACAGTTGTCATGAACTGAGATTTGGATTCATTTCTCAGCACCGGAGGTTCCCGCTTGATTCCACCTCCCCTCCTCCGCCACCCGACCCTCTGACTACATGAGTGACAGTTTACCTTCATCTGGCCCCAGGCTACACCCCCCACCCACCCCACGTCCGCCCCCTGCTGGCAGACAGAGGAGCGTGCGGCCAGGAAGACGTTAGCTAACGTGCGCTAATCAGAGAGGAGCCAAAATTAAACCTGCAAGCTCCGACTTAACTTACTGCTGCTCTACATGGTTCTATCTGGTTCTATCTGGTCCTACCTGGCTCTACTACCAGAATCAGCTCCCCTCTGCCTGTCTGTCTGTCTGTGTTCCTTCTGTCTATAACATGTCTGTCTGCCTGTCTGTTTTCCTTCTGTCTATAACATCTGTCTGTCTGTTTGCCTGTGTGTGTGTGTGTGTGTGTGTGTATGCCTCTCTGCAAGTCTGTCTGTTGTAATGATGTGGAGTACCATAATTAAACATAGTTTGTACTATAATAGTTAAGTATTGTATGAACTATGCAATGAAATAATTGCTATCTTGTGTGTGATTTAAATGAACGTTCCTATGGTACTTTGTGATAATTATTATAGTTATACTATTATAGCTAATTAAACCAATAATAAGTGCAAGGCTTCTTTACAGGTATGAATGCACAATGCAGTGTTTGAACATTGGACTGTCTGTGACCGTTTGGAGTTTTGTGTCTACAATTTTGAAAAATTACATCAATGTTCTGAAATTAGTGGCAAAGTTATTGTAAGAAAACCCTATTAATTAACATGTAACATGTTTTATGTTGTTGAGGAATATGGGTGTTTCTGTATTACCCTGTGCTTACCATCACACAGGGGCACTCATGTTGGAGTGATCTGAGGTCAACAGGCTCAGCCAATGAGAACAGGCACAGCCTATGAGAACGGGATAAGTCAATGAGAGCAGGCTCAGTCCTTGATAACAGGCTCAGCCAATGAGAACAGTCAGGCTCAGTCCTTGATAACAAGCTCAGCCAATGA
>JAODOY010016068.1:0-26502 GCA_025399855.1 Forbesichthys papilliferus | reverse complement strand
TATAGTATTAGTGTTGTTGTCAAACTGTGGAGTCGTATCCCCCAGTAGGGTTTCATTATACTTTTCAGGGGGTCATATATTTGTGTTAAATAGTTATTGTGATAATATTAAATGTTTTATTATCTTTTATCAAATGTGCATGTATACTTTTTCACTAGGTAGGTTGGTTGTTTGTACTGTATAAATACTTCATTGTCTTGGGTGTGTACATTGCTGGTCACAAGCAATGAATGACCATTATCCTCATCATTTAAATAACGATGCCTCCCATTGCCCAGTAAGTCTACCAGAAGAGCAATGACAACTATTTACATTCCATCCCTCCTCTGACACCTGGTTAAAACATCACATTACCCCCTCTGAACCCTGCTACCCTTACCGCATGCCCCTCGCTTCAGCCCACATTCCCCTCATTGCTTTCGGACGGTGGAAAGCCCCTTGTAGGTATTCAGAGTTGCTGAACCAATGCAGACACAGAGCCCTATCTTTCCATTATGCCGCTGGCCAAAGGCAAGCAATCAGATCACATGCTATGTGCAGGCTCAGCAGCAGAGAAGCCATGCTATTTGCTGGGGGCACACATGCCTGGAGCCTGATGAATGACGGGCATTCTGGTGACCTCCCAGGCTGGCTGGCGGTGGATTGCCTGAGCATGGTGTTCGTTGCTGTGTCATTGGTCTGCGCTAGGCATGTTGTGCCCAGGGCACATGACTGCAAATGCTTTCACACCTTAAATGGGAAGCACTGGACAGTATTAATAAAAGGCCTTAATAGAGCTGGGGATGCTGATTTTGTTTCTGTTTCACCACCAGGACTGAGATGAGTGAAATACCGAGTGGGTTGTGTGTAAATCTAGACCAGTATCTCACTCTCTGTTAGCTCACACAGAATCCAGTTACATGATGTGAACATCCCTCGAGCAACTGGTATGTAAGGTGACTGCAAAGGGTCATAGGAGGAGCTGTAAAGGACATTTTCTCAGTAAACTTGTCATTATACCTTAAAAGTTTTGTATTTGTTTACACATTATTATAAATTATTTCATGCTGTAGGTGTTAAAAAGAAATGGAGTTACTATGAAAAGCTACGAGCATTCAATTTTGCCTGAGAGAAAAAAAAAAGTCAAATAAAAAACAATTGCATTTAATTACATTGACATTTACAAAAACTATACCGTCAGTTACATGTGTGTAGACACAAGTCAGTGTTTTTGACATATTGCTATGGTGATAATATCACAATGCTTGTCGAATGGAAAGATCTTAAAACCTTTTTTGGTGGGAAGAAACGTTTCTCTCATACCAAAGTCTTCATGCCATACATACAAGTACACTTTCGCATTCAACCTGACCCTGCATATTTAACAAGAAGTCAATCTCAAATATCATGATAGTGGAAAAAATGTGGATATTCAAGTTAGATAATGGAGGTTGGTGCATATAGTCTGTGGGAAGTTTTGCTTATTCAAATCAGATAAATTAACTATACATTTGGACATTATTTCTTATATTGTAATTTTTGTTATAAGATTACATACAATTTATCACAAGTACCCTCAGACTAATGTCTTTTATAAGCGCCCCAAACATTATGCTTTGAGCTATAGCATTAACAGTTTTCCACAAAGAGAAACCACACACATCTTGTGTGATTTTCACAGACTTAAGAGATTTCAACTCTCATGACGGAAATTCCCAGTTCTTCTGACTACAGCAAAACTAGCTGTAACAAGCAAAGATTGCTCAACACTAGCAAACTGGGTTGCCAATCATTTCTGTCATTTATCTCCACTGTCACTAATGAGGAATTAGGTGCGCTTAGATAAATGACGTATTGACTGTCAGTCTTTTATAGTTCAAAATAGAATTACTCATATTGAAAAAACAAAACCCCACATTGAACGCGATCTGAATTATTGAACCTGAAACATGAATTCATGGGAATGATGGGTGCAGGGGGTCTCTAAAGAACAGGATACCTACTATTAAAAAGGCATTGCAACTTTGTCCTTGCCTATTATGTTTGTGTGAATGAGGAAGCTGTCCATGATGTGAGACTTATGGAGAGGAAACTATCCCACTCATCCAAACCCTATCCAATTGCATTCCTTACCAATCATACCATATCAAATGACCCTGTGTTCCATTCTGTGCCATTCTTTCCCACACAATTTAACAGTGTAGTATCAATCCCAGTGCGCCCACTTGCTGTAAATTCTACTGTTTAGTGTCTCTGTTTTGTAATTGAGCATCCTTACCCTGAATCAAGCATTCTTCCCAATAGTGAGTGTAGCCTTTGCATGATGCCCAGGCCCACCCACATTTCCAGTTACTGCAGTTGAACAGCCTTACTGATGACCACAGATGGTTAAGTCTTACTGGGAAGTAATGAGTACTTAATACCACAGGTATGCCTAAAATAAATGTGATTACTTTGACGGCAGTCCTGTTACAGCATGAGCAGATATTACTGCATACAAAACAGTGGCACTTATAGACTATGGTATTGCCTAGCTAGCATGTAATTAAATACTCTAATGTATCAGTTGATTGGTTTTCAATAATTTTATAAAGTGAATGGCAATTATTAAGTATTAATTATAATTCCTACTGTATGATTTATGCCTATATATTATTTTCTTACAACTATATACTTTATCTACATTAGAATTTTTTATATTGTTGCCATCTTCGGTTGAAGAGTTGATTCAACAAAAAATCTATACATGTGTCAGTGTCAAACAGCGCACGTGCGCACACACACACACACACACACACACGCACGCACGCACGCACACACACACGCATGCACACAAAACACAGAGGAATTTATGGTGATCTTGGCACCTAGCTGAGACGGCACTAGCCAAATTTAGAGTGAAACCATTTCCAAATGTTTAGTTTGACCACTCTGTTCTCAGTTTTCTATATGGTGTTCTTTTTTTCCACAAAACCACAAAACCAAAATGATTTCACTGTGTGCATGACAACAAAGCAGCTGTTTGAGAGCTTCCTTAAATATCATATGCCACACAAACCCTTACAAAGCAGTACTAACATGTTGTATCCCACTCAAGGGTTCAATGTCCACATGCAGACACAGGCATTTTTGCCTGATCGCCATTTTGGAGCTCCATCTCCAGCTCATTTAGCGTGTCCATTATTTTCAAAGGATCAGCTTTGCATTCTCTTCGAGGTTGACAAGAAGTGTTACACAATGAAGGGCAAATGGCCAGAGGCGTTTTCCCTAAACAGACTGTAGGAAATGGCCAGCACACACACACACACACACACACACGCACACGCACACACACGCACACACACACACACAAGGCCAGATGACACTCAATGCCTTTAGAAAAGTGGGGAAGGTGTCCCTTCACTATGGATTTAACAAGTCTCACTTTAGTGACACCTTTATGTTGCACCCTGACAGTCTTGCAGAGCCCTGGTAGTGTCTTGCTGGTGTTGTCCACCATCACTGTAAAGGAGTATGGATGTGTGAAAGAGGTGGAGTAGACCGAGAGGAGGGTTCAGTGATTTTTATTTTGATTGGGGGACGAATACCACAGATAAGGGTTTCCCACTCCTGGTCCTGGAAGGCCGTCTCCCTGCTCCAACACACTGGACTCAAATGAATGGGTTTCAGTTGTGTTGGAGCAGGGAGACATCTAAAACACGCAGGGCAGCGGCCCTCTGTGACCTGGGTTGGGGACCACTGTCATAGATAATTCATTACTAATTATTTCCATGACCCATAGATAGCTAGCTCTAATCTGGCCTTTGGCCAGGGTCCATAACACTGCAGCAATCCTGTTTGTTAAATCAATAGTAGAGGCCACCTACTGTACCTATCGTTCAACTTTGAGTTTGCTATTGTGTGTATACTGTACTGTATAAATTATTCTTTCTCTAGGTCTGTGCATTCCACATTAGACGATTACAACATCTTCGCTATGTAAAGGGCCCACACTGAATGAAATGTATATTCCAGTTGAAGCCATGTAAAATGGCTGTAAGGTCCCAACAGGTACTACATAGCCAAGACTGGTATTTGCAGAAAACAATAATGCCCGTCAAAAATGTTTACTTTCTCCCAGACCCTTTGGGTAATGGGGAGAGGTCTTCATGGAAAAAGGATGTCCAAACATTATTTAACAGTATGTAAGCATTTGCTGCAGAGGAGGTACTGTAGAATGCATCTACATAATAGTTGAATTCATTGTCTAACCAAAAATGATCTCCAAGAAGTTCCCAATTGTTATGCTCAGATGACAAAAAACAATGCACTACATATAATAATATGTCAATGTAAAACACTTTTATTTTGTAAATATTTAAAATATATGTATATAATATAATATTATATAAAGTATATAAAATATATTATATATTTTTTAAATAGTTTCATCTTGTCGACAAAAACCAACCCTAAGAATTCACTTACAGAATCTGGAACACTCTGAGCTAGAATGGGGAAATAATTACTGGCTCAAGGACACTCCAAAAAAGAAGATGCTTACCAAGAAATGGCATTGAACACAACCCTTTTGTTTGCCCATGCCCTGCCTATTTATCTAGCCATACACCTCCAGCTATATGAGCGCCACCTAACATTCCACATGAGGACAGGACATGCGCATGTTTGAGGTTTGTGCCCACAAAATTGACAGGTGTTTCGCTCTGGCATTCCCCATGACCATGCAGTGATCTGGCTACAATGAGCTCCTGTATTCCGTGTGATCGTAATACACAAGCTTTAGATTCCAAAGGACACCGTCTGGAACCTCACACACCCACACGATAAGCACATTCACACACTCAAAACAGAAATACAGATTCTGTACAATGTCAGATACAATGTACACCATAAATTAGACCCTGTGTTAATCTGCATGTTTTAGGGATCATGTATCTGTTTGTTTGTCTGTCTGTTTGCCTTATTAAAGCATTGCATTCATTCCTTTCCAGGGTTAAAATGTATTTGGCAGTTGACTTGCTGGCCTACAGGTGATGTCCACATATCATACATACTTCAGAAAAGTAAGAAGTACCGCCTTCATAGCTTTACTATGTGTTTTACAGACGTCTCAGCCCTTTGACTAGTCTAATGGTTTTTACAGTGTAATTTACTGGGAATAACATGCCATAACTTTATAGTGTAACTGTATTGGCCGATAGGAGGCAGAGTTGTCTCATGTCCATGCAACGGCACACACAACATTGGGGCATGTGTGCACTGCGCGTGTGAGCAGTGAGCACATGCGTGCGTGTTCTTACGAATTGAAAAAAACAAACAACCCAAAAAAATACAAAAAGACATGGTGCCATCGCGTAACAAGCTCTAATAGGCCAACGTTGTAACTTCTACTCCGCCTGGCAGTCTCTCTCTCTCTCTCTCTCTCTCTCTCTCTCTCTCTCTCTCTCTCTCTCTCTCTGTGGTTTTACGCTTTTGATCCCCGAGGGACCTCGCGTTTTGCATTCCTAGCATTCCAACCTCAGTCCTTCCTCGTTACTTATTATCGCCACTCTCTCGACAACCATTTCAGAATAGGAAAGCGCATGTACGAATCGGAGGTTGGATACGTCGAGAGGGCGCATGAGACATATATGACTCCAGAAAGAGTGGATTACTTTATTTAACTTGTCGCAATGAAAGCCTGAACTGGTATGAGGAATGTTTTAATGTATTAACAATATAACAGTGTTGTTAAGTATTATAGTGCCGTTTTGGCCAACAATTGGGTTCGTGGGTTTAAAACAGACTATAGACTATCAACTGTAAGAACTGTTATAAATAACTTAATAAATAAACAAAAAGCAATTTCCAAGAGTTTCAGTGCGTTTTTGCTCCCCCGTGAGACAGGATTTTCTATGGCACATGCATTTTTTGCATGTAGTTGGATATCTTTCCACACAGCTTTACTGTCGCTGTTCAGCTGTCCTACTGTTTTTTACGCAGTCCTTATTCGGTCATTGTATATATTTTTATAGTTTGCACTATAGACTACTGTAGGCTAGATAGATTAACTTAATTAAACAAATGCATGTAGACTATTTCTTCACATTATGCATTAATACGTAATGGTTAATTGCATAATAACCTTGTAATGGTTACTGTAATGGTATTAGACTTTATTAATTTCACTGTCACCTAGTCTTTATCGGCCTATCATAATTTATTTATTTCTATATGTTTCAACTGTGTTCTATTTCAAGGCAGATTCCAGAACTGTCCCTTAACTCAACGGACCATAGAACAACATCCAGAATCCAAGATGTCGTCTACTGAGGAACCGTCTGGCACGGTCCTACACCGGCTGATCCAGGAGCAGCTCCGCTATGGAAACCCCACAGACACTCACACCTTACTGGCTATCCAGCAGCAGGCCCTGCGCGGCGGGGACGCCTCCAGGAGCCCCCGCTCCTCTATGGAGAGCCTCACCCAGGAGGACAACCCATGTCCCCAGATGTCCACCAGGCAGGAGCCCCAGGGCCAAGAGCACCAGGGGGACTACCAGCATTCGGAGAGCAGCTACCAGCTGTACCGGTTGCACGGGGAGGAGCTGCCCACCTATGAACAGGCCAAGGCTCACTCCCAATACCTTGCCTCCAACTGGGTCCCCCCAGTTGAGCCGCTCAAGCAGCTCTACCAGGGGTGCTTTGTGAATGAGGGGGTCTTCCAGGAGGAGGACGAAGAGGGTGGAAGCGTGATGCTGGAGGGGGGGTGCGGTCACGCCCGCTCGCTCAGTGAGCGGCTGATGCAGATGTCGCTGGATAGGACCGACTCGTTGGCCAAAGCGGATGTCGTGAAGAGCTCCTCTCACAGCTACCCATCGCTGGACTACTACGCTCCACAGAACCTCCCGAGCTGCGACACGCGATGCCCGCCACCCGAGTACTCTGCGCCCATGCTGGGGCAAGGGATTACCCCCCTCCAGGAGCCACAGTTCCTACTGCAGAGCCAGCAGCAGCACAGGTAACACAGTGCCACCTTGTGTCTGGGCTGTGTTTGTGTTGTGATTAGCCTGTACCTGTTCTCAACCGCTGTTATGACTGAAACGATTACATCATGCCCTGTGTTCGTTAAACGGACGGGCGTTTTCATTTTTTCTTGTAGTCGTCATCCAGGACTGTGATATTTGCGTCTCAAATGCGTAAACACATAGTTAGCACAGTAATCATTCTACAGAATGCCAGCAGGCTCAAATTTCCCCTTTGAAACATTCTCGGGCCAACTTTATATGTGGAGTTGATTTAGAGAGGCAACAAGATACGATACTTTGCATGTCATACTTTGGGAACTTTTAGAAAAGTATGCTCCTTTATATAGATTTTAGCATTCTTCATAGTCACAGGAGTCACTTTGTCTGCGTGCTAATGGTCATTTATAGGGCATACTCCAGATGCCTTATGCCGAATGTCATTTTCTTTCATTCAACAAGTGGCCTGCTGAGAGATTTTCATTTTTATCATAGGCAAATTCCTCTGCTCATTGAGCAACTCCTGTTTGTTAAGGCATGTTGTGTAGCAGTCAGTATGTTTCAGTTACGTAATATATCCTTATTGCTCATTAATCTGCCTCAGGTATGCTCAGCCTGGCCACCCTCCTGAGATGTCCTGCTACAATACTTTCAACAATGTGCCCCCTGCTGGACTGGAGGAGCCCAACCAAATAGAGCTGCTGTTGATGGAGAACGAGAGGCTACGACAGGAACTAGAGGCCCACAGGGAGAAGGCTTGCCGCATACGGAAGGTGAGAGGAAATTGTTTTACTCCTCAGGTTTCTACATTTACAGTGCTGAAGGAGGAAAGGACCTTAATCACATCACAGTCTCAAAGGGGTGTGCAGCCTATATTTCACATGGAAACAAATGTGAAAATAAGTGATAATATGCACCACCGACATTAAGATGCTTGTTGTGCTGCTTGTTGTAAGATTCATTGCCTCGAAATTAATCTTAAATTCTCACATCATTGACGTTTCTAACAACCACACTAAAAATATCTACAGAGCTGATTGCCACCTCTGCTGGTAATGTGTTATTCTTATTTTATTATTACATAAAAGGTATTATTTAGGCAGTAGTACATTGAGAATATACTGCCTGTAGAGTAGTATGTTGTGGAGATGTCAGAGGTTCCCATCTAGAATTGAGCAAAAGTTCAATTATGTGTTAATACTAATACAGATGGATTAAAGGGCCTATTGTTAAACAGTGTTTCAAATTAAATAGCTGCAGGGCGTGACTTGAAGTTATTTATCTATCAGTCAATTCGCATACTTGCTCTGAGCTGTTGCCACCTGCCAAGGAAACACAAGCCCAGTTAACAGTTGCCTCTCAGAGATCCAGCTCCAGGCACCACCTTATCTGCCCTGGTCAGATGAGATCACCAGCTGCCTCCTTCCATTCCACAGAATTGCAGTCAGGCAGCTACTGTGTCCACACTCCCCTTATTGTGTAGCTCACCTAAAGGAAGGCTGTGTGGATGTTTACGTGTGTGTGTGTGTGTGTGAGTGCTCATAACGCAAACATGTGGCCATAGTTTCAGCCTAATCCAGGGCATGTCGGGCAGCAGTCAATAGGGTTACGACCCCTGACCCTCCACACAGCTGATTAGAGAGAGAGGGAGAGCAGGGGTGAGAAAGAGAACATCGCAGGTGGCAGGCAGGCTGTTTAGGGGGAAAAAGAGAAAGCACCTATTGTACAGCTAGCAACTGCACATTCCCCCTCTGACTTGAGTTTGAATTTGAAGCGCTCTATTTATTGACCGTCCAACAGACTTTTTTCACATTCCCGGCGCACAGGCATAAAAAACATTTTCATTTAACACATTGAAACAATTCTTGGCTATATTATTTTGACACTTTAGACAATCTGGTTAAAATCCATGTCTCTCCCTCTGAGTTACGTCAGCCAGCCCATGACTTGTCTCAGCCGTAAGGAATGATAATTGCCAGGGTTGGAAAGTTTTCTCCGCTGGGCCACGGCCCTGAGTAAACATGCCTGTGTGACTGCTGTAATGGTGGGTGTTTCTTGGTCGTATCCACAGCCCAGGAACGGGCATGCACACCTTTCCGGCACTGGCAGACTTCCCAAACCTCTGTGTGTGTGTGTGTGTGTGTGAGAGAGAGTGTGCACGCACATGTGTGTGTGTGTGTGTGTGTGTGTGTGTGTGTAGGTTGTGGGTACAGGTTTGTGTGCTCACACCTGTAACTAGGGCTGTTGGCCCTCAGGAATGCAGATATAAATCTCTCACAGGGAGTGGTGCTGGCTTGAATTCCCTCTCAGCATTATTGACACGCTCCACAGCTACTGTTTATACTTTACACACACAGTCAAATAGCCCGTATCTCTGTCTATTTACTGTAATGTGTGGAATGAACATTCCATCACTGGTATGGGAAAGGGTTTTTAACAACAATCCATTTCTCCCTTCACCCATCAATCCCCATCCCCCAACCTACCTTTCCATAATGTCTCTAACCACCCAGTTGGAGCAGGAGATCCAGCGTATCTCTGAGGCCTATGAGACTCTGATACAGGGCAGCACTAACAGAGAGACGCTGGAACAGACTCTGAGGAGAAGACTTGTGGCTGAGATCAGGAGGTTGCAGGACATTAACAGGGGCCTAAGCGGTATGCAGCTGCTCTCACGACACATAGATAGTATCATAAATATTTGTGCGCTAATCCAGATGATCTGCTCCACATGGCCGACTGCTAAATTGAACTGCTCTCTTATTTCAGAGAATCTGGAAAATGCCAGAACACACGTTGCAAAGGAAGTTAAGGTCGCGGATCACAACCAACACATCATGGCTAAACTCCTTGAACAAAGTGAGTATGGAGTTCTGTCCTCTCTCCCAGTCTTGTCTCCTTGTTTGATAAGAGCTGTTTTGAGCGGGTCGTGCTAAAACACACGGCCTTCTGCAGCCATTCACATAGGCTTTGTTTATTGGCCAAGTGGTTAAAATACTTGGGAATTCACACAAATATCCCTCACAAGAGAAACAAAAATGGAACAAAACAAAAATAGAAGAATGAATGCCCCTAGCTGCTGCTGTGTTGTTGACGGTTTTCACACTGGAAAAGATGGAGGTGTCCACCCAGCCTTGGGGAGGAATGTTCCTGGTAATGCCGGTCAAAGGAATCGGGCGGCCCATTTTTGCTCTTAGCATACCACGAGTGCTTGTGTAAATGAGCAACATTGTTTGTTATGTAGGAACCATGGGAATTAGTAGTGGGATTAGACTAGATTAAGGAAAGCTTCAATGAGCTTCCCGTTGTTATCTCAAACCCCAGAACTACCCACAGAGAACATCCTCTCAACAGTGTGTCATTCACCCTCTAATCTAATCAGCCCTCGCTCCTCCCTTTCCCACGCTCCATTTTAGACGAGGAGCAGAACTTCGAGAGGGAGCGCGCCGAGCGGGAGCTCCAGCGGCTCCGGGCCACTTCCGAGGAGCAGGGCCTCCGGGCCGAGCAGCTGGAGAAGGCGCTTGAGGCAGCTCGCGTCCGCGGCCGTCAGCTAGAGGAGGAGCTGAGGAGGAAGAGGGCCTACGTGGAGAAGGTGGAGCGTCTGCAGAGCGCCTTGTCTCAGCTGCAGACCACCTGCGAGAAGAGGGAGAGCCTGGAGATGAAGCTGCGGACCAGGCTGGAGCAGGAGCTGAGGAGCCTCAGAGCCCAGCAGGTAAGGGGAGGTTGATGGCAGCAGGCACCCTAACGAGACCTGAGCCACGTTAGCTCCGGAGAATGTGTTAGAAATGGAAAAAGACCAGTCTACTCCTGCCTCAGTTCTTGGCCTTCCTATTGGACGAGCCAAGTCATGTGTGTGCGTGAGCCAATCAGTGAGAGTGGGAGCGCTGAGTTGAGCTGACACACAGACATGGGGGGGGGGGGGGGAGGCATATATGACATAAATTGTGTAAGATCATGTAATGAACTCAAAAGTGAAAAAAAACCTCAGAATTAAATCAATATTCAGTTTAACCAATATAATTATAATTGTAATTCAACCGACATAGTTGAATACAGTATACTTAACCTTCCTCCCCACCCGACTCTCTGTTACACCTCAGAGACAGACCCAGCCACCAGGGGTGACAGTGATTTCCCTGCATGAGCGACTACGGGAGCGCGAAGAGCGTATCTTGGCTCTAGAGGCCGACACGGTCCGTTGGGAGCAGAAGTACCTGGAGGAGAGCACCATGAGGCAGTTTGCCATGGAGGTGGCAGCCACCGCTGCAGCCCAGAGGTGAGGTCCTTAATGGTAGCAAGCCACCTAGACCTATTTAATTGTATGTCGCCCTTATCTCCCAGACAATGAACTGTAACCGGATGTCTATGTTTTCCATTAATTTCCTTTAACAGAGACACAACCATCATCAATCACTCACCCTACCATTCCTCCAACAACAGCTTCAATGAGGATTTGCCGATTGCCGACTACAGGAATCAAGAGATGGAAAACAGGTACATTCAAAAATAATAATTAGCCTGCATGTCATTAAAGTTTTGAATAATTGTAAATACAAAATTGTAATATGTAATAATTTATGTTAACACATAGAACAGTACATACATCAAATATTTGTGAAGATAATAAAATAAAAATGTCTTATTAATCGGTTAATTTGATTGATTTGGTGTGTCTTGTTTTAGGATCCGAGCCCTCTATGCTCAAATCCTGGAGAAGGATGCTTTGATCAAGATCTTCCAACAGCGCCTCCACCAGGACCAGGGAAGGAAGTACAGGCTGTGCCCCCGCAACAACCTGGAGAAGGTCACGGGGCCCTCCCTCCGACCAGCCTCCTCCACCCCCTCCATAAGCAGCATTTGCACCTCCCAGAGCAGAGGTGAGGCAACTGAATGCAACAAAGTGACAGTGCTGTGTACGAATGGGAATGTTAGACTGAGGTGACACGCAGCATACTGACATTGTCCTGCTCGCTGGGCTCTAGGTAAGAGCCTGTCAGATGACCAGACTGTACCACCACGTTGCTTCTCTGCCCAGTCAGAACCTGGAGCGTTAAACCATCTGGCAGAGGAAATCCCTGTCAAGGAGCCTAATGGTACGTTTTCACAAGGGTTCTCAAATAAATATATTTATTAGAAAATAGAAAATATTGTAAATTGACAGCCAAATACTGAAATTACCCACTGTATACGTGACACACACACACAGATCCACCGCCCTGCGTGCACATATGAACACAGGGAGGTTTGAACCCTGGATGGATTCCGGTGCACATTGAGTATTGATGTATCTATGAGCTTTCAAGGTCACAATTCAGAGTGGGCGGTGTGGAATGTAAATGGTTGGGAAATTATATGGATCTATTTACTGAGCACAGTATGGCTTGTTCCAGCTGGGAAAATCGCATTGGCAGTATTGCAATGTGTCTGGGGTTATTTTTCCACAGTATGTCATCTACAAACATCTATCTTATGTGCATTCCCGGTTTCTTTTTTTTGTCTTTCAGACAAAGCAGCACCAAATAAGTTGCTGTTAAACCCTTTTCTGGGACTGAATGAGCTCGAGTCTGAAGCAGTGGAAATCTTCATTTAAAGAATACAAAGACTGTTTCCGGATGAGAAAAGAAAAGTATCGTAGAGGAAATATTCTCGGCATGTTGGCGTCGATGACTGTGTAGGTAGCAAATGCAGACTACGTACAGCAAGAATGTGGCAGAAAAAGATGGCAATGTGTGAAAGAAAAAGGACTGTTTCTCATTCACTCACCATGCTGGTCAGCTGCAGGCAGGCTGCCTGGCTGGGCGTCTAAATGTGAATTGTTTGAGGTACTCGGACAGCTATGAGGATTGTAACAGGGCGACATGTTCTCAGAGACTGTGTTGAATTATTTATATTATCGCTGCTTTTTCCACAATTCTTGTCCCATCGGCCTCCTTTCCTAGTTCCTAGAATGAACAAGCTTCATATTTATGTAATCTGGTTTTCACATTCCCCAAATATTAACTAAATCCCAAAGCTCTTCTAAATACATTGAAGACAAACATATCTGGATATCTGGCCTTCATTCTGGCCACATAAGAATGTTTCATGGAGTCAGCTGTGCTCCATCACTGGACTCCTGTCATTTTGAAAGCCATCCCAATGTAACATCATATTTTTTAAACGCGACAGAATGTTTAAAATATAGTCTTGACTGTTTTCAGATATCGTTCCTAAACCTAAGTAGCTGGTTTTACACAGGGTTGGAAAGAGTTGAACAGTGACATGAATAAATGACAGAAAAGGCCAGACATTCCCTCCCACCCCCCTATATCCAGTATCAATTTTCAGGTTGTGAGCATTAAGTGGTGTTGATTTCATCATCTGTTTTTCTGATCAAATGATCCTTCTCAAGTATGTTTGTGTCTGTGTGTGTTTCTTGATATGGTGTATCTGCTGGTCTGATCGCCATGGTGATAAGAATGGAAAGGTTTTTGGTTTTGAGTACTGTGAGCTTTGAACTAACAGTAATAATAATAATAATAATAATTATTCTATATTTTATACAGATGTTTGTATTATTTTAGATACAATAGTGCTGTGAGCAGGATACCAAAGAGTTTATGTATGTTCATTGTAACTTATATGACAATCATGGTCATGTCAAGCTGTATACCAGCAAAGTGTTGACTTAAAACCGACATTTCTGTGAACTTTTATCAATATGAAGGTTTTAAAGATTTAATTCACAGAACATTTCATAAACCAATAAAATATTCTAATATATAATACATTTTCAGATATGTGATTTTACTGAAATTCACAAAATACACACAAAACAAATGATAAATATCTTAGAAATGTGTTTGGGTCTTGTTTTGTTTCCATTCTCTTTCACCAGTACTCCCCAGAGTCCCTCCATAGAAAGTAGAGCTCTTTGTTAACGAATGCCAGCGCTGCGTTCTTCTGGGTTCAGCTTTCTCAGATGGCCTGCTCTCTTGTTCTGTCGTGGCTACGAAGAGCATGCTTGACATAGTTGGCATTCTCAAAGGGACATGTAACTGTATACATGACAAAGCCAGGTTTCTCCTAGATTAACAGCTAATACCATGTGCAATTTAAACGTATCACAGTACACCTTTTAAAATACATTCATTGCATGCATAACTTCTATATCTGTTTCCTCTGACTCGACTAACGCACATTTTTTGCAAGGTGTTTACTAAACGGGGGCTATTCTGAGGTATATATCGAAGATGTGCAAGTTCAAAGTTAAGCCCCTGTGCTGTTATCTGATATGATTCTCTAATACACACACACGCACGCACGCACACACACACACACACACCGGTTTTGTCCGGTTGCAGAGTACAGACAATGATACTTTACAGCACTGTATACAACTGTACAAAGACAAAGAATGTGCTGTTTCATATACTGCTGGATGACAGTGTCACTGCATATAGTATATGTTAGGGACACGAAATAAGGCTGGAAAAAGATGGACAGCTTTTGATTTGGCCAGCTCAAGTCTCTTTGAGCCAAACAGGAAATCCATTCCAGTTCCAGGAGTGGTGTTTTGTGACAGACCCTGTGCTAACGCTAAGAAGAATAGCGTTTCACCTAGAATAATTCTACAACGCTGATACAGTAAGGATTGTCTGCCAGTTTAGACTGAACATTAATGGTCCTATTGAGAAAACATACTGGCACTGATTTTAAATGTATTTTACATTTATTTTACAATTCATGTGAGAGGATTGGAGAAAAGAAATACGTAAAGATATATTCACTTATTCAGACATAGAACTAAAGATAAAACTAAATGTGACATTTTAAACGTGCACACTCCTAATTCGTCCCTATGCATTCCAGCAGTGCTAAAAGGTACTGTACGCAGCTCTTGTGTGGTTTGATAATCAGATGGGTATGTTGCAACACCTCACATGTCTGGACATGGGGCAGAGAGAGAGAGTGGCCTTCTGTGAGAGGAAATTGTAGTTGGCAGAAGAGCAAGGAAGCTTTGATTAAACAACATGTATGGGAAAAGACAGATCCGGAACTGGTGGTATTTTCAGTGCCATTAATCTTATTTCAACCGAGAGGCCTTATCTAGCACAGGGACTGACAATGTTTTGAAGGCCAGCCAGCATTCCTCTGTGAATGTGAAAGATCGCTGACATGTTTCAACCAAAGCTCTCTTTCCTAGAAGTATGAATATGGAATGGAACCCAATTGAAGGTCAGAGGTGAAATTCCACTGTGCATGTGAATGTGGGGTGGAAGCTTCCAGGGCAATTCATTTCACTATGTTCTCTCCCCTCCTGTAGCCATACTGTACAGAGTCATGCAGACACTATGAGCACAGGCAGGAAGCTTGCCTTCTCACTCACGATGAGACTCGACTCGTCCTATCCAGTCATTAATGATTTTTTTCCCTGGTGAATGTGACTGAAAACTAATTTCTCCAAATGGATGTCTCTACATGGCCAAATCCTATCCCTTGCAAAGGTTGGCACTTAAGGCAGTTCTTATTTATGATGGTGTAGATTTATACCATTATTGTTGCTCCACTGGTTTCTACAGGTACTTAGTAGTTTTTTTGTTACCACAATTCCTCTGTTAAAGATTTAGCTAAGACATTTATTTTAAAATATATTTGCACGTACCATGGTGAAGAAGGAAAATATTGGCAAATATAAATACCAAATGAGAGTAGGGGGAGTGGAATATAACCAGAAAGACATTACCTGTCTCTTGACCATACTCCCACAGAAGAACAAAGAAGAACAGGAAAACTAAATCAAAACCAACATAGATACTGTATGTCTGCCAGTCTCCAAAATATATGCCACAGAAAGTTAAAATATGATCTTACAATAATATGATGTTACATTTTAATTTTAAAAATGGTCTGTCCATACCTTGTTGCATGAGATATATACAGAGTAAAGTATACTCCTTTCATCCATTTCATTGCAGTAAACAATCCTGAACTAAGTTGTGGTTGATTGCAATAAACCACCCTACAGACCCATGCTTTCCTAAATGTTCACTTTAAAATAACTTCCAAAATCCTCTGAAATGTGTGTGTGTCTTTTCCAAAAGGACAACGCAGTTAATAGGGGATATGCTTCATCTTTTTTTTTAAATCACGCATTAACTTGATTATTTTAGAAAAACGCAACAGTTACATTTTATTTGAATATTTGTGCAGCCTTATTCTTCTTGGCATGCTCTGGGGTAAATAATAATTAATCCAGGTTTCATTATAGTTTAGTTGTATACTTTAAAACAATGCCATCTGTTGTTTTAAATGAGACATTGAAGCAGTCTATTATACATTATGTCATTATTTAATTATTGTCAAATTAAAATGTCACTCCACAGCAGTACTGTAAGTGAACATAGTAAAACATTTTGTATAGGTTGTTTGCTGATTCATTGAATGCTGTTGCTAATGTTGTATCCCAAACCTGGTCAAATGGTCAAATAAAGCTCGTCACATTGAATATCTGCTTTTTACTCATGGGAATCATATGTACTGTAGGTCAACTTATAAATTGCATGGGAAATAGTGAATCACCATTAAAAACATGTCAGAAAAGTAATAATCTAATGCCTTAAGGCTTAGGCTATGCCTATAATGCTATACTGTAATTTACTGGTGCCAGAGAAGTGTAAAACATCTGTATGGGAATACCTTCAACCTGAAAATGTATACAATCTGCCAGTTAAATTCTTAGTTTAGATAATACATGGTTAAATCATGATTAATTCTTAATAAACAAGATTAGTAGGCTAGGCCTAGACATAGCGTATAGCCTAACTTTTAACAACACTATAGAACGGAAGGGTGCATTCAATGAGGCATCAAGGACAAAATGCATTGTTATAGTGCCACCATGAGGGCAATGTGCGAATTGGGCTACTGTGTAGAAAACGAATGTACTACATCCTCCACAATGCATTGCTCTTCCGAGCTGCTTCAGGCGAACTGTGGGTCCCGCTGTAGAACCTAGGTATTTGTGCAAACGTATAGCTAACATGTCTTGTTCTGTGCTCGGTTGTGGAAATAAACCTGAAATATTGTCGGGGGTTGTATTATATATCTTACCTATAGGTAATACTGAAAGATGTAAACAGTGGTTAACTGTAATTAGAAACCCCATGTACGATGTAAACACACCGCCGGACAAATACGGTAGGCCTACTATTTATGTGTGTAGCAGGCATTTCAAACCTGAAGACTTCAAAAATGATTTGGAGATCCAGATGTTGCGTGCCGATTCAACAAAACAGCATCGTCCCAGTTTGAAAGAAGACGCTGTGCCATCGTTGTTTAAATGGACTGCAGATAAACAAGCGCATACTCCAGGCCCCGAAGATAAAAGTAACCATATAGAGGTAGCCCATCATTAGCCTAATCTAAATGCATAATGAGCGTAATGTCTTCTCTTTGGATACTCTGCCGTCGAGATCACGTTGCTGCAGTGGGGTCCGAATCTGAAGAGTCCTGGGGCCAGTTATTCAAATAATTTAAACTCAGATCAAAATTATCCAGATTTGAAAAATCCAATGTTTTGCTATTAGCAGGTAGCCTACTCAATTTTACTAACGAGCAGAATTGGATCCCGATTTATAAACTTTTTTAAAAAACTACTAAATCCGGATTACCAATGTTCTAAATGGGACTAGTCCTACATACAGTAAAATATCACAATAGGCCTAAAATGTAATAGTCTTGTACTTAAGACAATGGTAGGATACTATTACCGCTATCTAGAACAACGGGTAGCCTAGTGTTCTGAAGAGACAGAAACTGACCTGACCAACAACAAATAAATAAATAAAACCGAACTGACCAACAACAAATCAATAAAAATATGTAAAATACAGTGATGAATTAATTGAAATTAAATATTGTTGTTTGATATTGTCAAATGTTTGGGCGTATATTGCTAGTCTTGTTAATGATTAATCAAGTGCAAACTATAAATAAATTACAGGTGCATCTCAATAAATGAGAATATTGTGGAAAAGTTAAGTAATGTCAATAATTCAATTTACAAAGTGAAACATATCGTGGATTAATTCCACATAAAGTGAAATAGTTCAGGCCTGTATATTTGTTTAAATATTGATGATTATGACTCATGAAACCCCAAATTCCGTATCTCAGAGAATTATAACATGACATGAGACCAGTGAAAAAAGTAATTTTAATACAGACATGTCGGCCTTCTGAAAAGTATGTTTGTGTACAAGCACTCAGTACTTGGTTGGGGCTCCTTTTGCATGAATTACTGCATCTATATGTGATCTGTCATGGAGTCGATCAGCCTGTGGCACTGCCGAGGTGATATGAAAGCCCAGGTTGCTTCGATAGCAGCCTTCATCTTGTCTGCATTGTTGGGTCTTGTATCTCTCATCTTCTTCTTGACAATACTCCATACATGTTCTATGGGGTTCAGGTCAGGCGGCTTTGCTGGCCAATCAAGCACAGTAATCCCATGGTCATTGAACCAGGTACCATTGGCAGTGTGGGCAGATGCCAAGTCCACAATTTTCAAATGTATTGAGATGCACATGTACAGGAGCATAGACTGTTCTATAAATTTGTATTCTTTTTTACCCATTTTTAAATGTTTGAACATTTTCTTCCTGAAATTCACCCTAACCCTTCTGCTGGGATCAGGATGATCCAGATTTATTTGGATCAAAAGTATCCCAATACTACCAAACTTTTTTTAAACAATGTATACTGAAAGTTTGATCCAGATCAAAATAAACATTGCATTACACAATCTAATCTGATTTCAGAATCCTTTTTTTTCTGCTTTATAATAACCCATTTTCAAAATGTCAACCAAAGGCTGATATTCAACCATAATACATATGAACAACTGGCCCCTTAAGCATATATGCAAATGTTTTTATTTTCAAAATAAACATTTTCTTCAAAAGTAGTAAAGCATTTGCAGTGTTAACGTTAGTTATTGACAGTATTACACATATTCTTTTGCTTTTTATATATTTTTTTTACATTTTTCATTTAATTTATCATTCACTTAGCTTGCAATTGATTGTACTCTTTGTTTCATGTTATCTTCTTATTCTGATAAGATTCTTTGTAAAAATATAATTACTCTTTCTTTATTGTGCAGAAGAAACTATTAACATTATATTGAAGATTGCTGCTCACTGAATCTTTGTCCTTAACAGGCAGTGCTACCAGATGACAGACCCAGGAG
This sequence comes from Forbesichthys papilliferus, assembly GCA_025399855.1. Taxonomy (NCBI): domain Eukaryota; kingdom Metazoa; phylum Chordata; class Actinopteri; order Percopsiformes; family Amblyopsidae; genus Forbesichthys; species Forbesichthys papilliferus. Next base: position 7,291 of record JAODOY010016068.1, on the reverse strand, counting down.
TACCAGAAAACCTTTCAGCGCTTCTGAGTTTGTTATAACTGTTAAGAGGGAAAAAAGGGATCCTTTTCACAAACAAGGTCAACTTTGTCCGGAGTGTGGGATATTTTTTGATAATCCTAAAGCTCATACATGTGAGTTCAAAATCAAGCCGTATTCCTGCAATCTCTGTGGCAAGAGATTTGTAAATGAGAAATGTCTAAAAATTCACAGCAAAAAACATGAGGATGGCAATATACATCAGTGTCAGTTTTGTGCTGTCAAATTCAAAACAGTGCCAGACAAACAAGCACATGAACATACTCACATCTCCAAAAGACCTTATCAATGTCCTGAATGTCCTGAGACATTTTCTAATGCACTAAATCGCAAACTTCACTTAAGAAGCCATACAACTTGTCCTGTCTGTAAGAAGGAATTTACACTTTACTGTACACTCAAGAGGCACATGGCAGTGCACACAGGAGCAAAGCCATTTGCTTGTGATTTTTGCCGGCGCTCTTTCAGTCAGGAAAGTCACCTTAAATCCCACATACGCCTCCACACCGGAGAGAAGCCTTTCAAATGCCTGCATTGTGAGAAGAGCTTCAATCACAATGTTAGCTTGAAGAGTCATATCCAGCGGTATCACGGAGAAGACACTGGATTTGAGCCTCCACAATCAGAGAATAATGAAGATCATATTAACACTTCATCGGGGAATAACCATGTGGACAGAAACAATTCAAAACAATGGAAAAGGAGGTCCACAGGTAGACCCAAAGGAAGGCCAAAGAAAAATGCATAGTGCATTGTCGACCCGATGCCCATATATTAATTTATTCTGCTCTGACAAATGGCCAAATAAATATTTAATTGTAATGGTTATTGTGTGTTGTGTGATGTGAAAGATAAATAATTCTGTAATTACATAAATGGGGGGGTAGATGAAATAATATGGTAATGAACCTGCCATTTAGTAGACCTCTATAGGCTAAATAGCTTAATGATGGCAAATACTAACAAATAGGCTACACGTCATTGAGAAACACTCGCCACAACCATTAAACGGAGAAACGTATTTGAAAGTAGTTCAAGAATAAACAGCGAAAGGTTTTCTGTGGAGGGCAGCATTGCGGATTTCCGTGTATAGCCTGCCGGAAACTCACTAGAAGAAGAATTTCTTTTCCGGCGTTTGTGAGCCGTGTTCCGAAAAGGTAGCATCTTTTAGATTATTTTACCTTGCTTTTTATACAATGTCGTCTCAGTGTGCCGTGCCGGGTTGTTATAGTAAATTTAACAGTGCAACATCGGGAGAGGTTTTATTTCATATGTTACCCTCGCCGAACATTGAAATATGTAAACAGTGGTTAGCGGTCATTAGAAACCCCATGTACGATGTAAACACACCACCGAACAAATATAAACATGTCCGCGTGTGCAGTCTACATTTCAAGACTGAAGACTACACAAACGATTTAGACATTTTGGATACAACCAATCGACGACTCGTTTTGAAAGAAGACGCTGTACCTTCTGTTTTTGATTGGGTACCAGAGACTATTCCTGACGACCAGTCATCTACAAATTCAGCCCCAAGAAATATAATAATACTAGTAAGTCGGAAAATCTTTGGTTTTTGGAGACACAGGTGTGTGATGAGATTGTGCAAGTGTTGTAGCCAGGGAGGGGTGCTGTAGGGGAGACTGGAGGGATTCACCCCCCATTTGTTTATTTGCCTACTTTGATGACTATCATGAGGCTACCAGCATTGTCAAGTTCACTATTCAATGCCCCAATTCCGCTAAAAGCTTGACATTTCCCCAGCGAATAACATAAACCGTACATTGACTGTTCTTGGAAGGGGAATATTTCACAGTGGTTTCCCTCTTTTGGGAGATATATAATGGCACCTGTTGTTGACCAGTGATAATGTTGACCAGTGTAGAGCCTAGTCTATGTCATAACCATGTGTAACAATGTCAAGACAATTGTGCTGCAGCCATACATTACTAAATCTGAGTTAAATTTGAGACATTTTTCCTTACACTTTAATCATCATCCATCCATCCATCCATCTTCATCCGCTTATCCAGAGTCGGGTGGCGGGGGCAGCAGCTCCAGCAGGGGACCCCAAGCCACATTGGAAAGCTCTGACTGGGGGATCCTGAGGCGTTCCCAGGCCAGTGTGGAAATATAAACTCTCCACCTAGTCCTGAGTCTTCCCCAAGGCCCCTCACCTAAAATACATCTCCTGCATCACTGGTTGTAGCCAATTCATTGGTCCTATGACCATTGTCACAAACACGGACCACTGCCGTTGCTGGTCACTACCACCGAGAGTGGCCCAGACCAGTTGCCGTGGCAATTCTCGTGGTCTCTGTAGTCATTATCATGGTGTCTGTGGCCTGTCTTGTGATGTTTCGAGTTTCATTACTACGGCATTTATTCTCATGGTTGTTTGTTCAGACATCGAAAGTACAATGTTTTATATATACATTTTAGATTGACACGTGGTGTTCCCCAAGCACAATATTAGTGTAATTAAGATATGTTATGAACATATTATTGCTAGGAAGGAAACCATAGGCCATTCATTGTGTTTGCTTAGCTACATTCATCAGTGGTCTGGACCAGTTGCCGTGGTCTCTATGGTCATTCTTATTGTACCTGTGGTCAGTCCCTTGGTTTTCTACATGAGACCTCTTGAGACTGAACAGTATTGTCTTGTCTCATGATGCAAGAAACAAGAAATATACAAAAATGTGGCAACATACATTTTCTGCTACTTCCTAGACATTTAAGGAAACAAGTTTACTTATTGACTTAAAATGACATATCCCATCATAAAGCTAAACAAATGTAATTTGATTTCCACCAAGGCTCACTTCTCATGTTGAAGACACTGAGTCACCTTCAGAGAAGGCTCTCCAACCATGTACTATTTCAGTTACTGTTTAAATGTTTGAGAATGTATTAAGTATTTCCAAATGGTTCTATATAGTTTGAGGGGAATTAATATAATTAATTATGCAATAAATTGGGCATGTTGCCATATGCCAGATTTACATATAGCAGGTTATCATAATAGCAATATTATTGCAATAATACATGTACATCTTTTATTTTTTGTTAATCCCATATAAATAGGATATTCCATAGTTTTTTTAACTTCAGGATGGACACACTTCAGGAAGGTATGATTACTAAACCAAGAGAGTGACAGTGCAACACACAGCAGGCTAGTGGACTTGCTGCATTCTACTCAGAAAGCGATAGTCTACATTTCTTGATGTAAACATGCATGATTACACAAGAGTAATAATAATAAGGCACGTCACGATTGTCTTTTGATACGAAGTTGTGAAATTATTCTCTGCAAAACAGCAGAGAGCCAATAGAAGGGATAGTATAAAAAGCACATTGTCTAACTAGGTCTGCGTAGTATCTTACCAAATCTTATGGCATGTTTGAAATCAGCCAGACACACTACACTTGTTAAATTACTGACTACTAGGCCTAGACTACTGACTGCTTTCAAACATGCTCGACTGACAGCAGTTGGTTCTGCTAATGTTTGAAGAAATTAATAATAAGAATGAATAAAAAAAACATACAAAGAAAATGACTAGCACCCCCTCCTAGAAAATTGTTCCAATGTCCATGCTGGTCACCCAATCTTTGTTTAACAGGTGTTGCCATCAGATGATGACCACAGGAACACCAGAGGACCATCCATCACCTCTGAGATTGTAATTACTCTTCAGGAAGAAGAAAACGATTCTTCAGAAGATGGACAGGGAGAGGTGGAAGAGGTTTTATCGTCAGATGCAATGGGTGAGTCTGAGGAGATAATAGAGATGAGAAACAGTGATACAGACTACACTCCACAACAAAAACATACTCGGCAGCCAATTCCTCCCTCAGCGGATGAAAGCTCTTATGCCGAGGACTATGATTGCATTAAGGAAACCATAAAACACCGCCAGCTCTGTCCAGAGTGTGGGATGTTTTGCAAAAGTCATAAGACTCACATGTGCCATTTCAAATTAAAGCCCTATTCCTGTAACCTGTGTGGCAAGAGGTTTGTTAACAAGAGAGGTCTGACATCTCATAGCAAGAAACATGAGGACGGCAATGAGCATCAGTGCCAATTTTGCGCCACCATATTCAAAACGAGGCCGGAGAAACTCACACATGAAAAGACTCATAAATCTGAAAAACCCTATGAATGCCCTGAATGTCCTGAGACATTTACTAACTTTCATCACCGCTTGTGTCACATGAGTTGCCACACCGTTTGTAAAGTCTGTAATAAGAAGTTTGCTATGTACCACTATCTCCAGAGGCACATGATTGTGCACACAGGAGCAAAGCCATTTGTGTGTGATGTTTGCAATCGCTCCTTCAGCCAGGGAAGCCACCTTAAATCCCACATGCGTGTTCATACTGGAGAGAAGCCCTTCAAATGCCTGCATTGTGACAGGAGTTTCACGCACAATGTTAGCTTGAAGAGTCATACCCTGCGCTACCATAAAGTCTCAAGCTTTGGGCCTCCACCCTCTGAGGTTGACAAAGATGGTATAAACACTGGTAATGTTGCGGAGGATAACAGACAATTGAAAAGGAGGTCCACTGGTAGACCTATAGGAAGACCCAAGAAAAATGCACTGGTCAACATGGATGCTACGGTGCCCCCAAAGAAACAAAACACAGATGCTGAGGTATTTTCAGCAGGAGAAAGGGGAAGTCTCAAGCAGTCTGACTTTGAGGACTATGACAGTGATTCTGATTTTGACCCAGCAGAGATTGGCAAGAAAAAATCCCTAAGAGTCAAAACAAGAAAAGCACAGGGATGTGTCAAGGTAGACCGAATAATATTTAAGACTGAAGAAATAAATGATTGAAAGATAGTCTTTCTAATCTAGTGTAGCCTACTAGTTAGAAGTATTGTAAATAAAAGCTTGCTCTGTTCTTAGGGTTCTCTTTCTTTTGTCCTAATGCAGTCATTAAATTGAAGCAAACCTGGTTTGGATAAATTGAAAGTAATTGGTCATTCATAACACATTTATACAACATGCTGTGTAACTCTTGATACAATTAAATGGTAACAATGGACTAATTAATGTGCTTGTCTTAATATTGTGGGTTTTTAATTAGAATAGAGATGAATAATGAATTAAAGTGTAACCGCATCCCAGCTCTGAGCCTGACCCCACCCACTACAACTTTGAAAAATGCTCAAGTAGCTGGGGGAGGGGAAGGGCTGAGAGGGGGAATCACATTAACATTGTCGTTTACGTTTGAATTTGATGACATATGAGCATACGAAATGTACTGGTGAAAACCGGCCTGGGGTGATTTAAAAACAAAAAATGTTTTAACAGACGTGGAGTTCTGTTTTCAGCCCATACAATGCAGGTTTGTATAAAATCTGGAATTCTGTCAATATTCACACCAGCATTGACGTGTCTCATCACAGATCAGTCCTATTACTGCTCAAAAACACATTTTAGGGTGCAGTTACGTTTTAATAATTAAGTTTTATACACAAACACTGTCTAATTAAACTGAAATTGTTTAACTTCTCTGTGCAACTGTTTTATATTTCTGTGACTTTGCAAAGAGTTAACTTGAATCACGTCAGTTACACTGTAAATCAAGATATAGGGATGATTTTCTGTGTATAAAACATGCTCGACTCCTAGCTTATATTTAATTAGCAACTTTATTTTCTAATTTTTCTAATTTCTAATAATTTTGATTAGATTACTACTGTCAATATAATTTATATCATACCAAATACCACAGATTTGATCTTACAATAAATATGTGCAACCTTCAAAAGCGGGTGGAATTTTGGGTTGTTGTAATAATAATAATAATAATATAATCATCATCATCATCAGTACATGCTCTGCTGATGGCAACCACAAAAACAGTGAGCAAGTATTACATGTCCGCAACGATGCCTACAACAGGTAGGTGCCCCCGCCTTTCCAAAAGTTACTTAAAGTTCATATCAGTAAACCAGTGCAGTGGCTCCCACTGTTTTTTGTTGTTGTTGACATGATTGGATTGATAAACTGTAAATTATATTGTGTCTTAGTTTACCTTATGGGGATCACGTTTGCTCCTATGGGAGGACTTCAGGTCAACTTCAAATACTTTAGGGTTACAGTACCTGAAAAGGTTAAAACACTGTCTTGGTCAGTGCAATGTTCAGTTCTGTAATTCCAGAATGTAATTATAACATTAACTCCACAAAATGTGGTCAGAATTGGTTCATTAATTATATATAATTTATGTGTGCTAGACACACTATGGCCACTAGGGGCCCTCCTTGTTCTGCAAATTACACTAAACAGACCGCACATTATCTATGGTTTTATCCAGCACCATCTTCAGAAATATGTTTACTTGGCCATTTTACACTAAATGAATTGAAGGTTTATCATGCTAAATCTTTCTCTTTCCTACCTGTCCTATGGTCACCTCTCAAGTGAAGGGTAGCTCACGACTTTGTTGATTTAGAGATTATTAAAATAACAAATCTATTGCATATTTATAATATATACATACTGGTGACTTCAATATTAATATTGAGAACATTTATGAATGCTGTTCGTAAGAAGTCTGTTCATATGGGTTTGTGCAAAATATTTGGATAGGTGCAATATTATTTAATGTATTTCTGTCCCATTTAACAAGAGCATCAGTTTGGGCAAGGATGTCCTTTCCTTTCTGCTAACCTAAGGTTTTAATTACAGCAGTTCTGTAAATGTCATTATCTGACAGTGCCTACTACCAGTGATGATTTCAAAGCCCTAGAAGTGGAGCACCTATTAGACCTACATGCTAAAATCCCTTTCCTTTTGAAGATATGTGATTAGACTCCACGCCTTCAAATGTCTGCATTTCTGTTTCTACGTCTCATCTCTCTCTCTGTCAACGTCATACTCTCTGCAGGCAGTTCCACCCAGCTCTGCTCCTCTATTGACACCTTCTCCTGTCAGTGTGTTGACAAACATGTATTTCAACACTTCAAATATTAACCAAGCACATAACTTTTGACCCCTCTACAATGTGAAGGTAAGTTTGAAAATGGCTGCTATATGATACAAGACCTTTCCTAATGAGCAATGACACGTAAAGTTATTCACGAATATGACGTTTAATAATATAATTTTGTTACCATTTTGTATTAATCCTACTTTGTTCACTAAATAGTGTGAGGGGGACTGTGTTCCTAAATTGTATTCCTCCCTTCGGCATGCATTTTGTGTTGCCTGCGGTGTTTTAGTCGAGTGGCCTG
>JAODOY010016048.1:1928-26508 GCA_025399855.1 Forbesichthys papilliferus | reverse complement strand
AGAGAGAGAGAGAGAGAGAGAGAGAGAGAGAGAGCAGTAACATGTAACATGAAGAGACTAAATAGGTAGGTTAAGAAATAGTTAAACAGGTGTACACATATTTTCTTATTTGACCTCTGTATCCCCTTGCAGCTATTGTCAACAAAGTTATATTAGGAACATTCTTCAGTGTGTGTGTGTGGGTGGGTGTGTGTTTGTGTGTGGGTGTGTGTTGCCCATGAAGCATTTGTTTAGGCCTGAGATGCTGGTCTGACATCTAGTGGCAGACAATATCACACATTTATTAATTTAATAATTACAGCAAGCAGCCAGCAGAGGGCAGTGTCTGATCACAAAAAGATCACTATTTCCATGTATTGAGGCTCAATGAAGATGCAGCTGAGGGGAGTTTAGTTGTAGTGAAGGGTAAATGAAGTGTACCCTGCAGCCAGGAAGCAATATCGGGCACTATACATGCACAGACCTTAATTATCAAGGCTGTGTGACTAGCTCTGCCTCTGACATAAGCTACTATGACTAATACAATACATTTCTGAGATGAGATGAGATGACATGAGAAATTAGATATTAAATGTTATATTTACAGCCACTATAGAATATATAGCTATTACAGTGTAGAAGCCAAAAAGCAATGAAATGGTAATAGTGATGAATAATGTATTGCTTACAGTAATTAAACAACAAGAAAAAAAGAAAGACAGACATATACTTTAAGTAACACCACCAGTATAAAAATGTAAAAACAGCATGATTTGCTGGATGTTTATTTTACACAATATTGATTAATTTTCATGGATGGATACAAACATAAAACCCACAAAGAAAAAGTAAAAAAAATAAAATAAAAGTTTACAGCAGATCTTCCAGTTTTGCAGACATGGCTGTAAATAGAGTTAAATAGTAATTCTGACTAAAAATTAAATACATATAAAACAATTACAAAAGTGTCAGTAGCCAACATATGATGGAGAAAAGCAGTCTAATAGCAGTATGGGGTGTACAGTAGCTAACACCTCAGACATAAAGTATCTGATTGAATTGGAACATAAATAAACAACACTGATAGTTTTGTTCCAGTGTCATGTGGCACTCTTTCAAAGCCTGAAAACACTGTTTTGATTGAGACAATTCACAGACCAATTAGTCATTAAAGTGAAGCACGGAGATACATCTGATCTGATAATATCATACAGCTCCTTGAAATCAATGAAGTCATGTGAGGTGAAAGGCACAAGTAACGCTGGCCACTTGTTGGAACAGCTAACAGGTTTGGCTGAACTTATTTCTTGGGTTTATACAACTTTTCATTGAATTCAAGCATTAGCTTTTGAATTACCATCTTATAGCACAAAGTCTGCCATTCTCCAATGAGCAAGGGTTACACAATTCTTAGTAAAGGCTGTAGTCATTGTTCAAATGAAAGAGTTTAGTAGCTTAGGAGCAACACAAATAAAATCAAAGACAGATATTCTTGTGTTTTTATGTCTCTCTCTGTGTGTGTGTGTGTGTGTGTGTGCAACACAGCATGCATGTGTGTGTGTGTGTGTGTGTGTGTGTGTGTGTGTCTCAAAGAGAGAGAGAGAGAGTGAGATAGATAGATATATAGATAAATAGATAGATAGATGAGAGTGTAAGTGTTGATTATCTGTGTTTGTGTAAGAACAGAACAAATTAATTCACTTTGTGGTGTTGAATGAGAATACAAAAGAGCAAACTAGCTACATTCATACAACAACATGAAACAATTGGCTATATTGACTTTATATCAAATGCACTCTGAAACAGGTTGCTTTCATAATAATTCTTCAATCTATCATGGCTAAGGGGATTGGGTGGAAAGCATTTCTGAAGATTATTTCTAAAAGTCTGAAATTGACTGTCTGTTACAAGAAACGTAGTCTCAGCCTCTTCTGTCCATCAGCACTACATAACAAGCACATCTGTGCTGAACATCAGGTACTGTACATACCCCTGTACGGTCGACACAGGACTCTCTGACGTTCAAGAAGTGATACTGTCGATTTCCATTGGCTGTTAGCATTGTCACTCACAATTATGTATCCGTAACAAATTCAAACTGCAAAATTGATCCTCTGCATTGAACCCATCCCCCAAGGGAGCAGTGGGCAGCCACTGTGCACTGTGTGTGTCTTTGAGAGATTGTTGTTAACCATCATCAATATTATCCAATAATGGAAATCTCCACCCACCTGGTGGTGCAAATACTACCCTAAGAGATTATGTATGTAAAACCTCACATTTTATGAGGGTTTGAGACGTCATAACAGATATTTAGAGCTGTTCCCCATGTGATTTCAGGACAGCTGTTATATTCTGTGCTGTAGTATAAATACTGTATAATAAACAACATAAACAGTACATCATTAGGTGATCACTGAAAGTGATACATCCAGTAAGTCAAAATACTAGATCAGTGTAACATAGATAACTGCACAAGTTAGGAGTGCAAAATTAAAGAGTTCTAGGTGATTTTAAATCAATGTGAAGAGCAAAGCCTTAACATTACTGTTCCACCAATAACAAGTATGTGTTAACTTGTTCATTCACACAGATGTGTGGTTCCCTCCGGCTAATCTGCTTCAGAAATAGATGCTTTTGCCCATACCTTTCAAGTTCTTTCATGTAGGGCACAAAAGTGAAACATGTGACTCATTAATGGCCAACTGACAAAGCAAGTTCTCTTCAACAGCAAACAAGAAACAAGCATGTGGTGAGTCCACTCACCACATACTCTGAATTCAGACCAATTTGGAGGACCGTATTATTGGTTGGCAGACTGGTAGGTCTACGTACCTCAAACTGAACCTTTGCTCCATGACGGAGAAAGTAACACAAATATCCTATTTTGGAAATGCAGTTCTTTATTAAGTGAGGTGATTCACATATGCTATAAAAACATAGAATCATAATGTTTACTACAACTACTACTTCTACTATACTAATAATGTATACGACTGTACTGTGCAAGGAAATAAGCTACACATGTTTGGCTAATGCACAATATCACTTTAAATGTATTTTAACACATTACACTTTACACATAACATAACATTACACATAATGGCCCTTGGTTTGTTTGAATGTGTGACTTTGCTATTGCACGCTGTTTGGCCATGCTTCACTACCACCCATCCAACAGAGTTTAGAATAAACTATAATAATGATAACATTTCATAAGGGTTGCATATCAACACCTTTTAATATTTTAACAACATGGTGTATTTTCAATATGTTTGTTACAAAACATATTGACATGAGTAGAATATTGAGATAATGCAACATTTTTATAATGTAATAGTATAGGCGACATATCTGATTAAATGTGTTTTGGATTTTAATATTGGATTATTTGCAGACAAGCATTTAAAATAAGAACATTAACCAAACACTAATAAATAACATCAAAATAACACAATAAACACATCTGCTGTAATCACCCCTGCCTACGCTGCTCCTCATAGACACATATCAGTGCATATTACAAGACAAATAGGGAGTCAGTAGCACAATAAAAAGCTAAAAAGAATGTTATTGGGAAATACATTTTTTACTACAGCCCTGATGAGAACGTAGAATTATAGCCTAATTATAATCTAGACACTGCTGACCAATCACTGCACTGCACAACCATAATGATTCTCTCTCTCTCTCTCGCTCTCTCTCTCTCTCTCTCTCTCTCTCTCTCTCTCTCTCTCTCTCTCTCTCTCTCAACCTTTTCACCCCATGTCTCACTAAGTTCCCACAAGCACATTGTTCCAATACACAAGTACTGAATATTGATTAGGCCATTTAGAATTGTCTTTAATGGATTCTCACTACAGCCAATCACAAAGCTAGATTTCTATTATTCTCCACTCTGCCTCTTTCTGCCACTCTAATGCTGCGTTCACATGGAACACGGCAGACGGTAGACGGCAAACCGTTAGACGGGAAATGCTTTCTGGACTATTTAGTAGCAACTACTTTATGTAAATGTTTTTATTGTACCTAGTATTCTAGTGTTGTTTTTTAAGTTTTCTCCGTGTGAGGGAGCTATGAACATCCGGTTGTAAATGCCGTCGCGGAGGACGGCAAAAAGTTAAAATATTTGAACTTTTAACGCTATGCCACAACTGATCAGGTGTGTTTGAGCAGGGATAGATCTAAAACATGTAGGGTGCAGCCCCCCAGGACCGGAGTTGAAAAGACCTGCTGTATGTCATGTAGCATTTTATCTTACACGTTAAATCTTACACATAAGGAAGTTTTTCTATTGACCACAAATTATTATTATCTTATGCTTCTAACCATAACACACAACGTTAGCATTCCTCATCTAGACCTCCCACTGATGTGATAGTCATTCAGTAGCTAATGTGTGCACTGCGTTGTGTCAAATATCAAGTATGCATGCACAAACTAATATGCCAGTCTACGTGCACTCTGCATCAAATGAAGAGTCATGGCTGGTCACATCAAGGGTATGCAAACATGATGGAGGAGACAGAGAGGTTTACAGCATGCAGTAGAGGGGTCGATTAGAATATGGGGAGAAATGGACAGAGCTTGAAGGAGGGACTAGGAGGAAAACACCCAGAATAATGGCTATCCTTACTTTCCCCTGCATGATGCAACACCAGAAAAACATTTGTGCAGCTATCATCTCTCTCTCTCTCTCTCTCTCTCTCTTGCTCTCTCTCTCTCTCACACACACACACACACACACAGAGTATTCAGACATACCACACTATTTTATTAGCCAATATGTTAGTACTTCCATTATAAAATTACATTTCAGAATTGTACATTATACAGTATGTGTGAGAGTTTACTGTATGTGCTGTGGTATGCAGCCTATATTGTTGTGAACCACTATGGCTACTACCTCTGTAAGGAAACACTGTAGACACAACTGTGGTTGCTAGGAATGTAATATATTTTTCTGCAATGCATAATTTACAGTGTGCCTGTCTCTTCTCTCTACGTAAAGCCCCTTTCCCTATACATGTTCAATTTGTTTATGTGCTCATGGAAACAGACATGTAATTGGTACGGTATATACTGTATGTGTGCACTTATTTGTGTATACTTAATAACAGGCACTTCAGACATTTAGATAATTACAATTACATTATTTAACAGACACTTTTATCCAAAGCAAACTACAAAGAATACAATTACAAGAACTACACGGTACTTCTCACAGGTATGCCAACTCCGGGGCTTGAACCCATAACCATCCGACCACCACTAGACTATTCTACTACACACCCAGCCGTTTGCTGTAGAATCAATGATAGGTTGACAATACAACATTATGGCACAAAGACGTACAGTAATACGTCTACCAGTGTCTATTCAATTAAATAACGTTGTTGACTGTGATGACTAAAAAGGAAGAAACAGAAAGAATCATGCAAGTGGCTGCATGCGGTAGTTTATAATGCAACAGGCCTATATACAACCTGACTATAAATGTACTTCAGTATTTAAGGAATACATTATTATAATCACGGCAATGGTTGGTGTTGTCATCGGCATGATTACTGCCATCGCCCTTACAATCATCATCCAGAAATAAATGCAACAACACAACGAAGCCCTTTTTTATGTAATCAGTTTTGGCACCATAGACACATTAAAGTCACACTGCACTGATTTTTGACAGATGGTATCTAACTCTTTCGCATTTTTGTGCTCCATAAACAACTGTAGAAACATCGCAAAATATGATCTAGTATGATCTACCAGAGAGGTTGCATTACTCTAGTATTGTGATATTTCATTCAGTTCCTTTACATGGCCCTGAGTGTCCCGGTTATGAGGTTTATCCAAGTTTTGATTATATTTGGGATAATGGTGTTTACATGACCACAGAGAAAACAGGTTACTCATATCCCCGTATACACGATATACAGTATCCCGGTTACTAAATAGCATTCTACACAGGCATACCTTTACAAAACTAAACAATTATTTTAACTGCCATTTCTGTAGCTGCGTTATCCCGGTATCTTAAATCAGGATATGGTGTTTACATGCGCAAATACAAAAATAGGATACTTAAAAACCCGATCATAACCGGGATACTCAAGTCCATGTAAACACACTGATTGTTTGGTATCATTTAGAATGATGGGGTATGACTGAAAACCCTGGCATGTGAATCACATGTTAATTACAATTTTGATACATCCTGTAATGTTTTTTTGTGTAGTTATGTTGTTTTTCATTCAATTTATTCTTGTCTCACCTCCCCTTTCTTTCCAGATCACTTCACTTCGGTGTTTTACCGCCAGTTTTGATTGTCTGCCCTGTCCTGATTGGTTTCACCTGTCTCATTAACGTTCCCCACCAGAGTATGTACTGTATGTGTGTACTACCTTCACTCGCTGCCAGTTTGTATAGTTCCTCTGTGTCTAGCATTCCAGCCTTAGAACTCATGACAACACATTTGTTTGAAAACATTATTGTCTTCACATTTAGATGAGATGTAGCATCCTTATGACAGCGTTTGAGAAGAGCTCTGTGTCCACATGGAAACACAAAGTGAATATGCACACTCTGTAGTAGTCTAGGCCAGTATGTGACAGTGTAACTTCGAGACTTGACTATATATGCATGCGTGACAGGCTGATGAAGCCCGCTACAGCAGGCAGAGTACTTCCTGATAAGCTCCCAAATGAGTGTTCACAACTTATGAAAAATATTTCTTTCCTTTCTTTCTTTTCTTTCTTTTAATTACAACAGTATATTTTATAGTAAATAATATATTGTGCACGTACAGGTTATAAAGAGATCAAATAAATGTCGCATACAGAAATAGCCAACGCTCCCACAAGGTGAGATGCACTATAACTTAACAGCCTGAGGCCTTGTGTGCCTGTGTTGCTCAAAGCCATGAAGAAGTAGGCCTACTGTATACATGGGCTTACACCAGCCATGTGGGAGGTGGAGCGGAACATCTTGAAGACAAGGCCCCAATGAGCTCCATTTCGCCTGTCCAGACGACAACGTAAGAGCTGCGTTTAGAAAAGTCTCCGTTCTGAAACTAGCTTTGACAAGTCTGCGCACAAGACCAAACTAAAACAAAGCTTCTTTGTTTTGGAGAAAACGGTTTTCATAGTTGTCATTAGGACAGGGCCTTGGTTTATTGTTTTGTTTGCCTGGTATCTTTTGGAGTTCTGTCTGACTACCAACATAGTATTTACTGTCAGGTTTGCCACTCCTCGGTCTATATGTGTACCAAACCTGCTTGTTTAGGCGAATAATGCAATATTGAAATACAAGCTGCATTCTTGGAGCCATCCTTTTGAGTCCTGCTATCAGTCTGCTGGCATGTTATTTAGGATTCGGGTATGATTTTAAATGTTTACAATTTGGCATGTGACCTAAAATCATAATGTGACTGGGTATGGTTTTAAAATGTGTAATAGTGCGTCTCCTTCATCAGCCAGCACCATGGTCAGCATCCGAGGCATAGCCCTGAATAGAACACAGCTATCAGATGGTGATGAGATGCACCTGAAGCTCGTTGTGGCTCATCTTCTCCGCCATAAAACACAGACCCCAAGACACACAAGGGAGCTTAGCCAAACCGTGCGAGTAGCTAATGTGTAATTCTGTACACCCCAGGCTCGTCATTTCTAGTGGCCTGTGCCACCTGGAGCAGACCTCGCCAGACGTTGATTCCCCACTCACACAGACTCTGACCTGGCATACTAGGGAAGATCACATCATGGAATATTGTCTTGCATGTTTTTTACAAAATACATAGTAAACCGTTTTAGGCTGTGAACGCTGTTTTGTCTCTCATGCCTGTCATGTTATTTAGACTGTTAAGACTGGTAAGGTACAATCCTGATATATGATTTAGATGCTTGAATGTGATTTATAATGCTGGGGTATGATTTACTGACCTGACAGGCCAGATGGATTAGTCACTAGTCCATCTTGGGAGGCGTCCATCAAAACTGTTAATTTACAATCCTGGTGTGAGATTTAGAATGCTTACATGTTATTTAAAACGTTTGAATATGATCCAGAAATGTAGTTTGTGAATATAACATGTGTCTTAGAAGCATGGTGCATACTGTATGCTGATTCTGGTGCATGACTTGCTATGAACATATTCTGATTGTACTGTATATTCCAAAATGCTGCATTGTTGTAAGCAAGACATAGGAAACAGTACAGATTGTTGGCGGCGGCGACCAGACTATTATATGTAATGGAATAATGTATTCTTTAAGTATATGGATGTGGAATATATTAGAAAATAAACAAATTTGAGGCCCAAAAATCTGATGACATCACGGTGCTCCACGATTTATTAGATGGGACTATGTGGGATAGTATATCTGCTCTCAATGCTTTTTAATTCTATCCATGACCTAATCTACCCTCATACTTGATACCTGCTTCCAGCAGTTAAGCAGCCTGATGGGCTTAGCACACACTCCAGCTGCAGTACATCAAGGCATCCAAATCCATTTTGTCCTGGCAGGTTGTCATTACATGCCAATGTTGAAGTAATATATTAAATATGCATATAAATAAATATATATTAAATGTAATATATTAAATACACGCTGGATTTATTGCCAATGATCCACATATCTGGATATTTGTTTGTGGCGTTGTGTGTGTGCCCCTTCGCCAGTGTGATTTCACTCTCACATAGAACTTTAACAGGACAGTGCATGTACAGGACAGTGTACAGATGGTTAACCATACTCTAATGCAGGTTTATTAACATGTACACATATCACATTTACTGTAGGTAAACTATTATACTTAATTACTTTCAATGCTAACCAATATGAACAATATGCAGATCGTGCTGCTTGCATTTGGCCAATATACAGTACACAGTACTTGAACTTTGGAATATTCAGTTCTTAAGGACTTACAGTATTTGTGATGTCAGCAATTATTTGAAGATTGTTAATACACACATGTAAACACACACCCACACTCACACAGTCATAATTCAGCTTTATGAAGTCATGCTTTTCTCCTTGGAAGACCATCCTTCCAGAAGAAAGGCCACCAGTGATCTAGTAAATAATATTCACTATGTCAGATAAAACAGTATAGAGGACAAGAAAGGACAAGAAAGACTTTACACCTTTTCATTATCGAACCTTTACATCCGAGACTGTAGTTCAGGGACACACTGGACTCTTTCTCTCTCTGTAAAATAATACATATTTTATTTTTAGACAAACTATGTTTTATGGAAAGAGACCGGGGATTTAGGAACAGTGTGCAGTTTATGGTAGAAGGGAAAGTGGCATCAATCTGGAATAGGCTACAAAACACTGTGTGCCTGCAACTTTTTTCCTATACCGGTCTTTGTCTTCCATCACACATACACGCCCTTGTCTCGCTGCCCCTTACTGTGTGAGACACTAATCTGGATGGGTCATAGACTTGTAAATAATAGAGGAACAGGTGCTGGCTCATTCTTTGAAAAAGATCCTTGCTTATTGACGCGGCGCGGCATGCTAATCGATGCGAGGGGTTGAGCCATCTTGAGAATGAGTTCAATTGGCACATGATGCCACAAGAAGCAATGCTAGTTTTGAGATCTCAAGCCTTGTTCACTTCCGCATGAACAGCATCGAATGCAATCAGATTTATGTTTTTGTAAATTACTAAATTGTAATATTAGAATAATATGTATGTTTTGTATAAAATGTATCATTACAATTAACATTACAATCGTAATTTATTCTGTGCTAGCTCCTGCCCGAGGCCTGCCATGTACTTTTCTCATGCTGACTGAAGATCATAGAGATTATCTTAAACCCCCCTCCACACACACACACACACACACACACACAAAATAGGCGAAACTTTTAAATTGATTGTTTTGTAATGCTGTAATGGTGTTTTAACACCTCATAACACTGTTTTCAAAGACAATACTAATCCTTTAATTGTCAGTTTTTTTAATGTGTCTGTCAGTTAAATATCTTATGATGTATGAATTGCCCGTGGAGTATTTTATTGACATCTGCCCTGTCTGTTTCTGTCACATAACCTCATTGACGTTATGCGATTTCAGACCCACATCTATGCAAAACATATAACACACATATTTTTGACTAGAACAGGAAATTAACAGGCTGGAGTTTAGGTGTCCCATATTTACCAAAGTCCCAGATTACCAGAATTCACCCTAGCCCTTAATCACATTACAGTCTCAAAGGGCATTAAAAGTCCACATTTCACATGGAAAACAATCAACTTGCTCCTGCAACCTGGTTGCATGCATAAATATATAAATAATACATAATATTAGCATATT
This sequence comes from Forbesichthys papilliferus, assembly GCA_025399855.1. NCBI lineage: Eukaryota > Metazoa > Chordata > Actinopteri > Percopsiformes > Amblyopsidae > Forbesichthys > Forbesichthys papilliferus. The sequence goes on along the minus strand of JAODOY010016048.1, from coordinate 16,193 downwards.
GCTAACTGCAACTCAGGGATGCTGTTTTCATGTTACATAACTAAATAACCTCTTTGTATTCCCTCTTTCTTCCCCGCAGGTGCCGAGCTGTTATCTTCCCAGGCAGCTATCTGACTCACACTGCTGTCTGCACACACTGCAGCTGCTGAACAGACACACTGCTAACGTGGCACACATCAAACCTGGGTCCGCGAGAGGCCAGCTCATCTGCTCAAAGGCCTTACGCAGGTCTGCCACATGTCCCCTGGTGTTGACAGTGCCTTAGATGCTCTCTCTTGGCACGGCACTATCTTAGGTTTAGGGTATAAAAGAGGATCAGATAGGCCTACTCATGACCAAATGTACTTATCACAAAGGTTGGCTCTATGTCAGTTGCTCTGTCAGTGTCAAGCCCAACTCGCATATTACACAAACTCACTTTACAGATGATAACATTCCTACAGATAATGCAATCAGTTTTTATTTGTTATCTTGCTTTTATAGTGCTACCTCTATTGCTGACGGTCTCTTGAGAGTTAACAACACGACACATGTTTAATTGTTTTCTTACAATGACAAATACAGTGTCGTATCTTCTCTTAGTGAAGCCATCCCCCCATTGGACAGAATAACGTCTGTGTGATTGACAGGTTGAATTTCCTATCAGGTTGTGGAGGTGTTCCTGTATTCTATCATCCTTCAATCTCCTTGTGACGTGATCCATCCAACTGGTGCGTCCTCCAGTCCTCCCCTGATCCACGTGTAGTCTCTTTCTTTTCCTCACTCTCCATCTCTACTTCCTTGTTCTCTGGTGATGTCCCTGTCGCCATGGTGCCACGATGACTCGCCTCTGCTCTCTCTGTCCATCTAAGATGCTCTTGTCCTCCCTCTGTCATCTCTCCCCGCCTCCCCCAGGTCTCAGTTCAGTTCAGTAAGTGCAGGTGAATAATGCAGGTGTGTCTAATCCAAGGCAGTAAATAGTTCATCAGCACAGGAACTGGTTGAGGCCTTCAGTCGTGGCCTGTCCCTCTAGCAGGCCCCTGCCCGCGTTGCTCCCCCATGCCTGTCTGTCTGTATGACTGCCTGCATGTCTGTCTCTCTGCCTGCATGTCTGTATGCCTTACCGTCTGCTTGTCTGTCGGTCTGATTGTCTGCCTGACTAACTGCCTGTCTATCTGTCATATTGTAATGTAAGGTAAGGTAATGTATTCAGCTACTTTTGGACTGTAGGTCATATAGTCTCCCGCTCTCTCTCTCTCTCTCTCTCTCTCTCTCTCTCTCTCTCTCTCTCCTCATGACACTCTTGCCATCCATCTTACTACCCTTGTTTCGGTTTCCCTCCTCGTCTCTCTCCACTTGTCTATTTGTCTTGTTTTTTGTTCTCATGTACTATATTTGTCTCATTGTCTGCCTGTATGCCTCATTCTCCTTTGTCCTTGTATATTTATACACATATCACCCACCCATTGTTCTTGTTTTATTCATTTATGATTCATGCTCATGTTGTCATTTTCTGCAGTCATCATTGTGCTCTATTATTCTCCATAGACAATTGTCTGTTTGAGGGCTAATATAACACGGGCGTACCCAGATTGACACTGTATTTGGGATTTGACCAACCCGGTGTAAAGTAAAACCTCAAAATCTCTTTCTCTTTCCTCTTTGTAACTTATCTCTTTCAACCGAGCTGACCAACTCACTGCATCTTTCTAGATGGACACCCTCTCTTTCGGTGTGTAGCACCCATTTGTCTCTCTCCGCCCTATAGTCCTTCTAGGTGTGCATGTCTCTTCTGATTCTTCTCAATCTCTTTTTCTGCCCTTCGCTCTCTCTTCCTGTCTCGCTGAGCTTTCTCTACCTCTGTCTCCATACCTTTTATTCCGTCCATTTCTTTTCTAGCCTCTCTCTCTTGCTTGTATAGCTTTGAGTTAAGATATTCTCTCCATCTTCTGTCACCTGAGATGTCATCACATTTCAGCCTGTGGCGGCTGTCCAATTAAAAACCAGCATGTCTAAAAAAAGCCAGCTTGTCAGGAGCAGAAAAAAGCTTGTCATCCCCCACCCTATCACCACACACACACCTTGTTGCCGTGGTTTCTCTCTAGAGTAAAATTTGTTTAGATTGAGTATCGACTGGCTTTTTAATTCAATTTCCCAAATGCTGAGTCTCCATATGAAAATGAAACCATTACAGGTGTTCAGTTTCTCAATATCGCTGTATACATACTGTATACTGTATACAGTATGCTTTCCTCCGGAATCTACTATAACTGTATTAATTGACACAATAGGTGACACAAGAGCTTTCCCTTGAAAACATGCATTACTTTACTAACAAAATCCCAACAACCCACAAACAGCATTTCAGCAATGAAAAGCAAATGGCTTCACGAAAGTCCTCTCTGTGTGAAGCTACGTTCCAATAGAGTCAGCCTTCACAGCCACTGGGGGCATCAAAGCTATTATGGGTTCACAGCTTTTATTTCCTGCCTTTACTGTGGAGAAAGAGCTGATAATATAAGGATCTTAAATGTGTGATACAGCAGGATACGAAAGGTGCTAAAATGTCCCAACAATTAATAATCTAGAATGGTATTACTCATAAAGTTTACTTACACGTTTATCATTTTAAATGTAGCTTACATGACAGGATGTGACTAAAAATAAAGGGGTTCTAAAATAAAAAAAGAAATGGGCATACACATAAAAACTATGCTCACCTTCTCCATACATACAGCCTGTTTAAATGGTTTGAGACTTAATCATGCTAGGGCAAATAAGCATCTCTTGCAGCCCAAGCTAGGTTTGTGAAATACTCCCCTGGTCCTCTAATATATGAGTTAAAGTTTTGAAATGTGATCATGGTGCGTGTAAAGTACACACACACATACATACACTATTATCCAAAATCAAACAAACATGCATTCCACATAAGCATGTACCTACGATGACACCCATTCTAATGAGTGACCCAGTTCACGAACCAGTTCCAGCCGGTTATGTTATGAGATATTAAAGTGCTATGTCTTGATAATGTGTCCAGGCATCAGTACTTCAAGGATGTCTATGGCGTGATGTGAGCATGCGTATGATAAGGGACATATGAAAAGCATAGCACACAGAGAGAACATGTCGAATTGACATGGCTCAGCATCCGTGCTTTTCTTTACCCATGTTACCATCAATGAACCTCAATCTCTCAGTTAATCTCGGAGTCCTTCTTTGCTCAGACAAATTGCACACACAAACATGCAATATATGTAAGTACGCACATCACCTATAGGGGGAGCTGTGTCATTATATAATGTACCTGTTCATCTAATAACCCCGCCCCCACTGCACTGCGAGGAAAAGTCAGTCTCTTCCGTTCATTAGTATTACGTCACATAAAGGACTTGTGTTGAATGTCTGATACATATAGTAAGGCCCTGTAAGCTTGTCAGTACTATCTGGAAGTCGGCCGGTAGATTTTCATTGGCTGTCAGCATTGTCACTCACAAGACTGTAGGTAATTCCGGTGCCGACCAATATAGTATATACTGTATACTTGTATGTTGAAATTCTTAAGAATCTAACAGTATGCAGTTGGTCGGTGTGCATGTCAATCAAAATTCCTCTTTCTGTCAGTGATGGACATACGGAACTATGTCCCAGACCTTACAGTCCAAGTACAGGCTGGCTCTGAGACTATCAGAGGAATGGAGGGGCTTGGAGAGGCAGAAACACACACCAAACACACACACACTCCTCTTTGCTCTCTGCGATAATAGGCCTACATGCTGTAGACCATTAGGTGTAATAATGGATGGAGAAAATACGGATGACATAATGCTATGACATTGTGTTTTAAAAATAATAATAAGAGTAGTATTTAAAATGAATTCCTTTAAACATTTTGACTTGAAACATATCTTGATTTAAGCAGAAATAACATACAGTATACAGTTTGAATTTTAAGCGTGCAGGGTGAATACACATTTCTTAGTATTGCAGCTAATTAACTATGTTTTCCGAGCCGCAGACCCATGGCCAGGGAGCTAAAGGGAAGCAAAGAGGCAGTTTATCCTGTCACTGACACAGACATAATTCTACCCAAGTGTAGAGTTTAATGTATTTCTATTTCTAATAGGAGCTAAGGTTCACTGTTGTACTGCCTGTATAATTCAATAACGCTGTACGATTCCAGGACTTGTATGCAATGCAAGCCTATTCCTCTGTGTGCATTAACAAAACCATTTCTTCTGTCTTTAATGTGACATGGTGGGACAGCCGCTTTTCGATGTGATAACTGTGCAACAATAAAACTATGTGCAGGGAGAATAATGTGAATATTTTCTTTCTTTTCTAACAATAATAGTCTCCAAGAGCACAGAAAAGCTTCAAAACTGGCGAAGTCAATTAATATGATGATACAGTATACACACTGTGTGTACTGCTGTACTTTGTCCATGTTAAATGATGGCCCAGATGAATAGGGTATAATATATCATCAGTTTGTCTTTAGTGTTTCTAATAGTTACACACATTTATTTATGTTTTGAGGTCTGCAAGTGATGGGAGCGAAATATAAATGAATGAATGTAAAGCTTACAGAAGGTTGAGAAAATAATCCAACATTATTGGAGTGAAACTAAAAACAGGTTAGATGTTTAGATGGAATTGTATACTGATTTTTATTTAAATATGTTTGTTTTTGTTTTGTCTCTCTTGTATATGACCTGGTTAGTTAGAAATCCTTCTGTGCCTCTAGCCACGCCTATAAAATCAAACAATCAAATCAAACGTGTGTTCTGTAGCGTGTCAGAAGCGTGTGAGAAGACAGGTACATCTAAAGGGATTCACCTTAATACCTTGATCACATGTAATGTGTGGAAGATGCTTTTCCAAAGTTCATTTATTGCAAACGAGATAAACATTTCCCCCATGGCGACACTCCTTTGTAGCATGCCGCAACGCTTGATCACAAACAACAGTATGAATATTATTATGGGTTGGTTCATTAGGCATGAAAAAATAAATATATTTAATGTGATCCAATATCAAACTATTCAAATAATGATGCTTGTCATAAGCAATGCATTTACTTTAAAAATAAATATATTTAATGTGATCCAATATCAAACTATCAAATAATGATGCTTGTCATAAGCAATGCATTTACTTTAAAAATAAATATATTTAATGTGATCCAATATCAAACTATTCAAATAATGATTCTTGTAATAAGCACTGCATTTACTTTAAAAATAAATATATTTAATGTGATCCAATATCAAACTATTCAAATAATGATGCTTGTAATAAGCACTGCATTTACTTTTTTATTTTTGACATTATTTTTTCAGCATGCCAGATGGTAAACAATGGTCAGGCTACACTTTTACAGTACAATCATACATAAGAACTCAAGAGAAACACACCATTGTCAAACGTGTTTTTAGCTTGACCCCACAATATAGACATTTTTAACATTTTACATGCAACAATGATATTTTATTTATAGAGGCAGTGAAACTGTTTCCATTTCTATAAATAACGTGTTTCTTTTGTACAATACTTGAGTGCACTTCAGATTACTAGTTGCAGGGTAGTTGGGCTATTACATAATGTTTGTCTTTTCGTTAGTTATTGTTGTAAAGACACTATTTCTACACTCGTTTGCATCTGGACAGAAATGTTATGCTTGTAGGAACTTGCCCAGAACAGGACGGAGAAGGTCAGGAGGCAAATAATAGCCAGAAATTCTTTTTATTTGAGGGATTTATAAGCCTAAGGAAATGGGCATAAAATAAAATAATAATGTCAGCATATAAAGTTTGCTACATGGTTACTCTTAAGAAAACACTATGATTCATTCTGTAGGGGAATAAATTAAATGAAAGCAAGTCTGTCAGGATCTTCTGTAGCGTGTACACCAGTTTTTTGTTTCTAAGCAGCAGCGGGTCAGAAATACCTTTTACAATCTTGTCTGCTATATTAGAATATCACATGTAGTGTGTGTACTCTGACAGTTTGACGCATAAATAATTGTAGTCTACATGCCTTCATGTTATTATGTACATTATGTTATTATGTATGATGTACCCACGCAAAAATGAGAAAAACATATAAACTACACGCAAGCAGGAAACAACACATTATTTGAAGGAGGAATGACAGCTAATCCAGTGCAAAGTCATGTTAACTTGGGCATGTTAAAGGCTAGAAAACTACAAGGTTTGCCATGCAAAACAGGCACAACGCCAACACAGTAAAAATCAGGGGCATCTCAACAAATCACTCTCCTTGTTTGCCATTCAAGTGCTTCCTTCCAGGCAGATTGTGAGTACAGTGATTTCGACCACTTTATGCCGCAGTTCAAACATAAGGACAGAGAGAGACAAGAGGGAGGTAAAATATGTTGTCCGATGCAGGGGGATTTCTGTTCGGATTTAAAGCGGGTTTACTAGCCGTTTTAACTCGGCAGGCTGCCTATGCATTTCATGTCTCCTGTAATGTAAATAAGGTGAAACAGCTTCTTTCAGCAGAGGAGGGGGCAACGCAACAAAGGTGACATCCTCAGCAAAAAGCGCACAAACATGCACATGAATACACAATGTGAATACACCCACAGCCGGACGGACACACATGTACACCCACGTGTACACAATGCCCATCCTTCAGCACACACTAGTACAAATAAACAGCAAGGATGCACCTGACTGTTAAACAAGCCTTTAAATCATCTGTGCCAAATGGACGGATTGCCTGAAAGAGAGTGAGAGGACGTTTCCCTTCACAGGCAAAAAGCCATAATAAGAGTATTGTTTTTCAACGTGAAAACCTTGAATCCAAGTCCCTCTCCCAGGAGAGGCACGGGACTTAAACTTTGCTGCTATTTGCAATTTCAAATACATTTATGTGTGTGTGTGTGTGTGTGTTTGCACCAGATATGTATGCATTATTAGACAGACAGGAGGAAAGGAGTAGGAAGAGGCATTGGGATGGGAGTGTTGAGGAGAAGACATGCAATTATATTCCCTGTTTGGGTTTAATGAAATGCAAAAGTAATTCCCCTCATGAAAGCGGCAGTAATTGCCCAAACAGACTTATTATGTGACAATCATACTTAGAACAAAATGCAGTATGAAATTGCAAGGGATTTGAAATCATTGGGGATAATTTTAGCAAGAAGCCTGACAAGTTAAGATAATTAAAATACGTTTTGTGTTTGTCTTTTTTTTTTTTTTTTAAGTTTCTTTTGTGTGTGCCTGTTTTGTTAGCATGTTGAAGCGTCAAGATTCTTGTCTAGTCCCTTTTGGAGTTTGTAATGTAACAACCAATTATAAAAGACATGCTTCGTTTTCCCTAAATAGCACTGACTGCACTTCAAGCGCAAAACTATAATCTCCCACTCCTGACGTTAATCTGGACATTTTGTGGAAATCACAGACCACTAGCTACCGGTTAATGTGTCTTTTCATTCTAGCAAATCTCTTTGATTTGAAAACATTATTTATTTATATGTTTTAAAGATTTGTGATTCATGAGTTTGTAAAAAATCAATGTCTTTGAATAGATCAAATAAAGTTCCTGAAATTGTTATGCCTGCAAGTAAACATTATTATCTGTCATGGAACTAAGTGCCTTTACTGGCAAACTACAAAACCATAAATCTTCACATTTCAAACATTAAGTCAAATGTAACATTTTTGGTTTAAAACGCTCCAGAAATGGATATTCCTAATTTCTGCATACCTGTTGGAAGCACTTGAATTTAATGCCAGAGAAGTGATGAGGATGTAATTTGAACGTTTGTAAAGCCACAGCATTTATTTTCACATCGTCCTTTACTGTACCTCCTCCTGTCTTTGCTTGAACCAGCACAAGATTCTGATCTAAATCTACTCACAGTTCAAACAACATTGGGTTTAAGGCTGCAAGGCTGGAACTGGCACGTTATCTTTTAGCTGTATGGTCCTGGGATTAAGCTTTAAAATGGGTTTCCATTAGTCCAAAAGAAGCATTTCTAAAGACAAGTGTAGCCTATCCAACTCAGTTCTATTTCACGCTCACTGGGTCTTCTGTTTAGTTTGCCTGTAACCATTGGGACACAGAGATGGACTGAAAAAAACATCTCCATCGTCAGCAAAAGTTTTCTTAGGAAAACTACCTGTGTTTGATCCAGCCTCTTGTGTCCTGCGCATCAACACTGTTAAGTAGAAATACTAGTTAACATTCCGGCTTGGTTTGAGAGCTCTTGCTTATTCATGGTTGAGTGGGAGTCTCACGGGATGCTGTAATGGAGAATGAGAGGATATGAGGGGGAGTAGAGAGCCAGTTAAAGAAAGGAAGATGCCCAGGAGATGAGAGGAGAGCAGCTGAGGACAGAAGGGAGCATCGGGAGAAGGCTGGGGAGGGAGGGAGGTATTTGCAGGAGAACTGCTAGAATGTGTAGCAGACTATTAACACCGGAGCCAGTAACATTGACAACATGTGCATGCACACTCATGCTATTACAATTATCTAATTCCCTATAGAATTATTTTGAATTTGGTAGGATGTGTGTCAGGAAGTTAAGTTTGAATATTCTGAATCAAGACCAAACGGAGCATTTTCCAAATATGCTGACATTATTCCAGTCATAAGTACATGTATAAATAGCTCTCGAAGTGAGTGCTTACATTGAAGCTTGAACTAAATCCACGGTTTGTACAGAAATACATGCACCCATTTATGCTTTAAGAGACACTCTATTACATCCAGATATACAGGCATCTGCGCTGTATTCAAACAAGTATAGTTGAATGATAGAGAGGATGTAAACATACAAACTCATGATTAGAATATTAGAATATAATGTATTATAATAGACAGACTATGTAGGGATGCACAGTTTAATGATCCATGCCTCAATGATGCAATCAACATTGCAAAGAGAGGTGGAGCCAATAACTGGACAGTCACTGAAATGAATGTCTGCTATGAAACTCTAAGTCTCTCTCTTTCTCTCTCTCACACACACACACAGTGGATATTTATGTAACAAAACAATGTAGGTAACAATTGTTTTGATTGTTTGTGTACATCCTCCCATATGGCCTGAAGACAAACACAATATGCATCCACACTAGCCTTCTGGGCTGATACTGTATGCTGTAGCATTCACAATCCACTAAGAGGCAAGGTGACAGCAGCCCTATCATTGTCAGGACATGGTCTGCTGAGCAGCAGTAGGGAGCCTGTTTTTCTGTATACAAACATAAACAATTTGGCCACCCCTGAAAGAATGGTCCGACAGTTCTGACTTCTGACTTGATGCTCACAATGTTTTTAAGACCAAACATGAACTTATTTAATAATGGAAAATGAAAACAGCCCACAAACGGGAAATAGCCAACCCTGGGATAATAATGAACAACTGTGGGAGGAATTCGATAGTTGAAGTTGAGTTGGGTTGTTGATATTCCATGCACCAAGCATCTGAACTTCTCGGGAGAGCTTTACTCCATAGCGGAAGAGATGAGATAGCATCTTCTAGTTTATCATCAGTTAGCATAGGGCAGTTTATCAGTTAGCTGGCTAATACTTTCACCAACCTTTTAACAGCCCTTTAGCACCCCGAAAATAATCATAAATCCCTCCCTAGAATGTGGACCAGCTGTGCCAGATTTCTGATCATTAATATTGTCCTGTGTAGCCTATACAATTCTCCACAGGAGGCTAGTGATGGCTGCATTATTCTCAAAAACTACAGGCCCACGGCCGTAGTCTGCAGACTATCAGATAAATGTGCCACTCTGAGAGTAGGGAATAAACTGGCTGTGTCCAGTAAAATACTTTGTTGGGGTTTGTACAGATAATATGAGCTCAAAGACCCTATTTAATCTCAAACTGAATGTCTCCTAGGCTTCACCAATCTGCTGAACTCTCCAAGTTTGGAATGTTTGATGTTTACCCATTAAGGCTCGTATCTACAATAACGACATCTGCCAGCAGCAGGGGCTGCACAGAATCTTCTTGATGGATACAAGCTTCTTGCTGTAGGGTTTCCTGAGATGCCTGCAGGCGTCCCCGAACCGCTATCTTGTGTGTTACTGGAAAACTTTGGCATTGTTTATTTATTGATGTTGTTTGTTTATGTAAGATATTTTAGCAGTTTATGAAAATGAGTCTTGGTCTCTAGTCCAGTGAAGTCACAACTCCTTCACTGAGTTCCTGTCTTATTATGTCTTGTTTTTATGCCTGGTGGATGCTGGTCTTTGGACTTCATATACTATAGGCTAGCATTTGTCTTTAGACTTCTGTCTCAAATTGAAAATAACCTGCCTACATTAGGGATTATGTTTTAAAGGGTTATGGAGCTGATGCATTGAGATGTACTGCATGCACTCATTACAACCTATCAACCAAAAGTGTCACTGTAATTTGTTGATCGAGTAGCTTTGAGATGGAGAGAACACCAATGTTTAGGCATACCAGGTGTCTGTAAATTCTCCTCTATACTGCGCATATCCCCCTACCTCTCCTCCATTAAGACATTGAGACAGAGAGATGTCAAAGAGGAGTATAATGCGCTGCAATGGACACCCACAACAGGAGGAGATGAACGCGGGTCCGATTAAAGGCGGGAAGTAGAAGAAGACGTGAAGGAAGAGGAGGGGGGGGGGATGCAAAATGAAAAAGTGCAGAACGTGAAATTAAAAACAACAAACAGGGGCGTTGAGAACAGAGGTGGAGGAGGAGAGAGGACACGAGGACAGGAGGAGGCAGACAAGCAGCAGAAGTAATATCTCTGGGGAGAGATGGAGAAGAAAGGAGGGAGTTTAAATGACTTGGCCAGCTGTGAATGAGACCCCCTGGGTTGTCTCCAAGACAGCTGCTAGACCCAAAAACATACAGCGTGATCACATACTTGAGGATGTGTTGTTTGGCAGAAATATCAAGCATTTATGGGAGACGGAGGTGGGTGGGTGGGTGGTTTAATAATAATGATAATAATAATACATTTGTTTTGGGACGCCGTTCTAAACAGTCAAGGACATCGTACATTGCAAATACATATAAAACGGTGCTTTTCCACTGCATGGTACCATTTAGACCAGGGGTTGGAAAATAGCGGCCCGTGGGCCAAACCTTAATAACGCTATGACGATCAGCTAGATTGACGGAGTACTATTTGCAGTGTAAAAGGTGAGTAGTCGAGTCGGTACTACTGCATGCGTTGGAAAAGCTCCCAAACTAAGTATAGTTGAACCAAGGTGGAGCTGTTACTGTACCGTGCATTCTGTGTTGGGATCGCAGTCTATGGGGTCGAAGCCTGTGGGGTTAGACACACATTTAGGACCTGCCACAGTCCTGCAGCCTGCCCTGTTACTTAGGGGTGGTGGTTGGTGGATAGGTGGGAAGGTTAGTCCAGGAAAAAGGGGTTATCAGGAGTGAGGTTTATCCCCACAGTCTTGCACCTGCGAGACTAACAGCTATGGTTGAAGATTAGCCTTTTATTACATTTTGTTTGCCTTGGTTATACTGCAGCCTAACCAGTTTTACGGTTAATATACCTGTTGCCAAAGGCCCATCATTGCCAAGTTGGTGTCATTCTTACACTTTGCGATGGGTCGCTACATTTCAAATGTTGTACTGTACCTACATGTAGAGTATGTGGTTGTACCAAGGTACTGTGTTGTTGCTCCTAGATACTTTGTCGTAATGGCTGCTAGGTCTACAAACCAAGTCAACAAGGAACAGTATAGGGATATGCTAAATTAAAGCTAAAACTGAAAACATTATGATAATATTAACAGATGGTGTGACAGACAGACGAAAAGATAAGAGAGCTTTGCTTTCCAGATTTTTCAAGCCAATATTTGCCTTCCAAAATGTGGTCTCCTCTATCAAGATTTAATTCTGTGGGTCTCTCTCTCTCCCTCTCCCCTCATAAGTGTGTTTTGATCATGTCCGTGTCACATTGTGTCTTTCATGTTGTGTAGATCATGGTTCGGCTTTCTCCTCAGATGTCAGGCTTTAGAAGTATGAATGTAAGATAAGAAGTTGTAAGATAAGACATAATAACACTATATTGTGTAGAGGAGCCCTACGTCCCTAGCAAACATACTTACATGTAAAAACACATTAGAGCTGGAACAGTAATAGTGTATAAATAGAAATGGAAGATTATTTAAAAACAGGTTACAGGCTATGCTATGAATACAATATTGACATACAGTACATAACCATATTGTAACATGTATTTTTCCTGCTCCTTGCTTGTCTCCTATAGGAGGGGCATATATTCAAGTCTTCTAACTATAAGTTTGTCCCTCCCTTTGTACCCCCTCTCTCTCTCTGACTGGATATCAATTATTCAGCATGGGATCAGGTGTTGTACTTAGCCCTGATTTTTACACACACACACACAATCTGTCCCAGCACTGGCCCAAGTGTGCCACTTTCCACCCCTTCATAAACTTGTGAAGTTGTTGGTGACACCAGGCACCAAGCTGCACAATACGGAGGAAGGTGCTGTCAAAGCAACATATTAACATCAGGTCGAGAACATTATCTACTGAAAAGTAATTATTTAAACAGGGCACAATCTGGCCAGCTGTGAGGGTGATCTCTCCCTTCTTTGGTCCCTCGCTTTATTTCCCATCCTTTTCTTTTCATCTCCAGACCACCTCACTATTAACCTTTTTAATACATTTATACATTAAACTGAAGCTCAGTTTAGTTTCGCGGTGAGAATCAGTCTGGAAAGCCTCGGAATCATGTTGAATGTGTCCGAGTAGCAATTGAACTTTCCAATCAGCGATGTGTTTATAGCTATACGGGCGTGGTTTAGGTGTGCCGACCATGGTGCCGACAGCAGAAACGACCAGATGGTTCATCCAATCAACTGCCAAGTATTTTTTTGAAAGTACAGCCATTCACAAACATGTACGGCTCCCCAGATGGACTTGTGGCAACAATTCCTCTGGCATGTCAGTTTACCTCACTATGGCCCTTTTCACACATTCTTCCTGGTAAATTACATGCATGACCGTGATGGTCTCTATTCAGACATGCAGCTCCATCCAGGGACTGTTCATACTGTACATGCCGTGGTAATACTGGCATAGTACAATAGCCTGGACATCCCAGCAGAGGGCGGTAGCAAATGCAACACTTTATAGAAGCTGCCGAGCAAAGTTTTCACTGAAATAATGAATTAATATGAATTAATTAAATAAGTTCCAGCATTCTATTAATACAGAAATATTGTTCACGGGAATCAGAGATTGTTGTTGATAGTATTTATTCATTGTCTAGGAAACCCAATAACCCAACTACTTATGTTCAAGGCATATAAAATATGTATTTGTAACACACGTGAACACTTCTTGCGTCAGAATTAAGTGCTTGTCCCTGCGTTGGTTCTGCTTTCATTCACATCTCAGCCATAAAGGCATTTTCCCTTGAATGTTACTAGGTCGTGAGGTGGGAAATTGCGGGAGCGGATAGGGATCCCTGTAAAATGCAGGGAAAAGGGTTTATAATTCCAATAACTATCTGGATGTCTCAACCTCATTGGCGGACAACAAATCATTATTTTGCAGATGGGTCCACAGAATATAAGCATGTCGTGGGCTTGTTAATGAGCTTAACATGTGAACTTTACCAGACAACTGCTTGCTATCATTGTCTATTTTAGCTCAAAAGTTACAGTATATTAGGTTTTTACTGTAAATGCTTGCTCATTAACAATACTTGGAATGTAAATAAATGGAGAAATGAAACCATTAAAATACATTTCAAATTGGACTTGAATGACTATAGTCTCTGAAGGGCCATATAAGCTTGTAAAGATGTGTCTGGCCCCTAGACCAGGGAACATAGAGACCCATGACTTCCAGGAAAATCCATGGCTTTATGCTCTCAAGCAGTCAATGCAAAGCCAATAGGAAGTCTGTGCCTGGTCATTTGCAAGAGGTGGCCAGTACATTAGCGTTTCACAGGTAATTCAATAGCAAAGAGTGTTCTAGCACTTGTCATGTAGTCTCATAGCTTCAATTAAATTTTGCCATGAGAATCAGTCTGGAAAGCCTCAGAAGCATTTTGGATGTGTCCGAGTAGCAACTGAACTGTACAATCAGCGTTGTGTTGATAGCTTGATGGCGTGGTGTAGCATTGCCTACAGAGAAAACGACCAAATGATTCAGCCAATCAATTTACATTGAGTACCTTTAACCATGTTTGAAACATTTTCTGCTTTAGTATTTCATACAAATTATCGTCTGTTGGGTGGAATTGTGATATTTTTGTGTAAAT
>JAODOY010016038.1:2163-26528 GCA_025399855.1 Forbesichthys papilliferus | reverse complement strand
TTTAATTAAATCCCCCCCCCCCCCCCCCCCGAAGATGGCTTTGTGCATGCACACATGCCTCAGTGCCTCTAAACCTAGGTGACACCAGAGCTGTGACTGAAGCCTCTTTCTTCAGAGACTGTAGCGACGGATATTTAAAAAAAACAAAGAATTAGGGCAGATAAAGGTAACCTGAGCGAGTTTGCAGTTTCTTACTGGTTCTTGAACCTGTGTGCAATGGTTGCAGTTTATTGGAAATACAAGTATCCTTGTGAAGGAAGGTCTATAGTTCAGGTCGTCTTTGTAGATTAACTCTGCTGCCCCTAAATGTTAATGATAAAGTCAGCAAATGCAAGCTATATGTAAGATAATACACTTTTAGTCAAATTCAACAAATATCTCCTCGCATCTTACTGTTCTCTGTGCATCCATTCATCGTCACCCGCTTATCCGAGAGTCGTGTTGCGGGGCAGCAGCTCCATCAAGGGACCCCAAATTTCCCTTTCCCGAGCCACATTAACCAGCTCTGACTGGCGGATCCTGAGGCGTTCCCAGGCCAGTGTGAAGATATATCTCCCCAGCTAGCTAGTCTTGTGTCTTCCTCGAGGCCTGCTCCCAGCTGGACGTGCCTGGAACACCTCCTTAGGGAGGCGCACAGGGGCATCCTCACCAGATGCCCATATCACCTCAACTGACTCCTTTCGACGCAAAGGAGCAGCTGCTCTACTACAAGTTTCTCACAGATAGCTGAGCTTCTCTTCTGCTAACCACCCTCCTGAGAGAACCCATTTTGGCAGCTTGTACCCGTGATCTTGTTCTTTCAGTCATGGCCCACCCTTCATGACCATAGGTGAGGGTAGGAACGAAAATTGCCTGGTAGATCGAGAGCTTTGCCTTCTGGCTCAGCTCTTTTCATCACATCGGTGAGGTAGACCGATTGCAATACCGCTCCCACTGCTCTGATTCTCCGGACAATCTCCCTCTCCAATGTCCCCTCGCTCACGAACAAGACCCCGAGGTACTTGAACTCCTCTGTGCTGCATATTGAAAAATGATACTTCTACCCACGTCATATTCGCCCATATGTAAAATGTAATAGATATTCTTTCAGTATATTTTCATAATGCTCATAAGCTATTTGATAATTCCACCACGCAGGTCTTCAGCACATACTCCAATGAGGAATATGATCGGCGCAATGATGATGTGGACCCAGTTTCAGCGTCAGCAGAGTATGAGCTGGAGAAGAGAGTGGAGAAGATGGATGTGTTCCCTGTAGAGATTGAGAAAGGTCAGTTCTACGGCATGATTCCAAACGTGAACATTGGTTCCTTGTTCATGTTCATATAGAGCTGTATATTTTCTCAAAATTGAATTATGCAAGAGCCACATACAATTTTATATTTTGTAAGGAGGGCAACTACATTGAGTAAAACCCATGTTCTTTATGAGCTCTGTTTGTCTTTGCTGGGCGACAATTGCTGGCAGAAATATATTGTTTGTATGTATATGTATTATTATTTAGCATGATTACTATGAATAATCAGGGGCCATATACACTCTAATGTGAGTTTGAGACCCCATGTCTGATGTTAGCCTACTTTATTGTTTCCTCACTATTGATTGAGAGAGTCGTGTAAATGGTAACGTGCACTCCAGCTCATGCGTGGATGTATTGACGTGCCCGCAGGAGACAACGGACTGGGCATCAGCATCATAGGAATGGGAGTGGGAGCCGACCAAGGTCTGGAGAAGCTGGGCATCTTTGTGAAGACCATAACCGAGGGGGGGTCTGCTGAGAGAGATGGACGGTGAGATATTGCCACCGTTTTTGATCAATACATTACTTTTTCCATGTAAATGGGAGGGGGGGGGGAAGGCCAATGCCCTCAAAGGATGAGCAGCATTTGTAGGCCACCCAAATGCAGTGGTTTTACGCTTCCTGGACTTCCACCGTCTAAATATGTGTGCATGCTGACCTGTGACATGTGAAGTCCATGGTCCTTAACGATGTTATGTGTTCAGCTTATGAATGCGTTGTTGTTCACTTTGTGTGATACAACAACAGTATTCTTTTTTTTAAATAATCAAACCCATCTCCCCAGGGTGCCGAGACACCATTTCCAAACAAGCTGCTTTATTTTTAAACCTTCAGAGGCAGCTACAGAACAACACAGCTATTTCCGTTTCCCATGGAGCAGATCTATTATTATTTGACTTGTGAGGAGGGATGCGGTTTTGCACTTTAACCTGTTTTCCAGCGTGCTACATGTTTTGTAAAACCTCCTCTGTTGTAACCGTGTCTGTCCCTCTAGGATCCAGGTTAACGACCAGATAGTGGAGGTGGATTGTGTTAGTCTGGTGGGAGTCACCCAGCTGTTTGCTGCCACGGTCCTGAAGAACACAAAAGGCACCGTCAGGTTAGCCCATTGGTCCAGCATGAGTTACTGGACTACCTACAGTTCTAATAATACTGATTTAGAAAAGACTGTATGAGTCCGACATGTGTCTGGAGAGGGGGAGAGGGAGAGGGAGAGAGAGAGAGAAAATAGGTGAATGATTTACCATGGGGAAGAGATTAACACACTATGAGAAGGAGAGGCCTTAACAGAGCTCCAAACTTGGCATTTGGCGAGGGTATGTTCATACAATTGCAGTAAGAGTAAGGTGTCTACACTTGGCTGCATGGTCTCAGCAAATAGCAAAAAAAATTGGCCAATGCGCCATCAGCACCACATTGAATTATTGTGGCTGTCTGCTTCACTGCAATTGTTCACAAGTTTGGACTTCCTGGGCACCGGTTCTCCCGCTGTGCTTGTCCTGCCGTGTCCACTGTGTCCACATTTGAGCTATAATGACGCGTCATTTCTCTCTCTCTCTCTCTCTCTCTCTCTCTCATTGCTAGCATGAACGATAACAGCAGATTACACTTCAATTTGTCACGCTAAAATAATGGCGCCGCTGTTACCGCGCACAGATTCCTGATCGGTCGGGAGAAGCCGGGGACACAGAGCGAGGTGGCGCGCCTCATCAGCGAGACCCTGGAGCAGGAGAAGAGCCAGCAACATCAGCAGCACATGGCCGACCACTACGAGCAGTCTACAGAGGAGGTGAGTCATCCGGTCAGGGAGGTGTCTCGCTGCTCCCCAGGCCCTGCCCAGCCCTGAATCGGCTGGCCTTCCCTGCTCTTATCCCACACTGCTCCAACCAGGAAGTGTGCCATTTGCTGTGAGTAAGTGTCCCTGCCAGCCGCGCTGGGTGTGGAGCTCACCGGGACACAAGCGGCCACGGTCATATTTGCCTTAGGAGAGTGTGAGCACATGGCGTACTGTAAGTAGGACTTGCTTGGGCACACGCAGTTTCATCTATTAATATGTATTCATAATTTAACCGAGCATGAGCTAGATTCATGTAAGCAGATGGAACAATGTTGTGACTGTGTCTATGCAAATATGTGAGTCCTCTGCGTGTATGTATATCTAGGAGTTGCAGGCGTATGTGTGTGCGTGTTCAGAGCCAGTGTGTGTTACTGTACTACTCCAATGCAGTCATTTTAGTCTCACTCCATCTTGAGCTGATCTCCACATCCTGACTATAGTCAGATGCAACACCGGGAGTGCTGTTGAAACACAGAGTAACGCAGTGCACTGTGCCGTCCCAGGAGGAGCATTACGAAGAAGAAGAGGAGGGAATAGAGAAGGGGATCCTTGGCTCCAGTTTCTGTGCTGGTAGGAACGTGGAGGTGTTGGAGCTACCTGGTTCAGAAGCCCTGTTCATGCCCACAAACATGGACCCTTCTCAGATGGCCTTCAAGTTCAAGGAGGTATTAGTGATGTACATCTATCCAAAGTCAAATCGGCATCCTCCCAATTGCCTGTAGAAAGCATATGTAATTGTGTACATAACTTACATGATTTATTAATTAATTTTTTTCCCCATAGCTTCAACTAAAGCACAACATGGCAGCAGCAGAAATAAACCAGCTAACTGATAAGGTATGAATCCGAGCTACCTCCAAGATAGGCATTTAGGACAACTAATCTCTGAATTGTTTTCATCAACTATTGTGTGCATTCAATGGCTCAAACAGATTTAGGATAGGTGGTCGTGTTAACCCACAGCAAACAAGGTAGAGTGGCTCTAATGTTGTCCTCAGCTCAGGGCCTCTGAGGAGGACAGAGCGTTGTGGGATGCCAGAGAGGCTGCTTTGGAGCATGAGATCAAGGAGAACAGCGAGAGAGTCCTGAAGATGGAGGGTTACTGGCTGGAAGCCCAGGCCTTGTGCAAGACAGTCAACGACCACCTCGCTGAAACCCAAAGCCAGTACGATGCTCTCGACAAGAAGTACAACAAGGCCAAGAAGCTTCTCAAGGAGTACCAGCAGAAGTGGGTTGGTCCAGGTTGCACATCACCACACTGTTGATTATCTGACTACTGGTAGTTGAGTCATCTCATTGAAACACTTGCACTAACTTGTAGTACGGATGCACGATTCATCATAATACAATAGTCATTCTCACGTTATCCATAATAGTGCAGCCATAACTCGTAGGCAAATAATAACTAAGGGAATGACACCGATGCGGCTTTCTTTCCAGGGAGATAGACTTTGTGAAGAAGGAGGAGGAGCTGAAGAAGGCGCTGGACGATAAGGATACGTGGTACAAGGAGCAGCTGAGCAGCTTGCAGGAAAGAGTAAGACGATACCATGTGAAATGATGTATTGAAATCATCCTTTACAAACACAAATATTCTGCATTATGTTAGTCTTGGGGTGTGGGTGGGCGGGTACGTGCACACCACTGAACTAAAATGAACTACGAGGTTCTGCTGCTCTTCTTCCAGATTGCCGTCCTGGAGTGTACAAGAGTCTCTAATGATTGCGTGGAGAGCCAGGTCTTGGCAGGAGAGGAGAGATCAAGCAGTCGAACCCCAGTCACCAGCTCACAATCTGTTGACTCTCTACTTGGTACCTGGCAATGTCTAATGGAGCAAAATCTGTTTTTATGAGTAGCTTTGTGCCATTGTCAACCACAAACGTGTTGCAACACAAATAATCATTCATTTAACTTTGCGTTTGTGTAGACTTTAAATGTTGGCGTACATTCTAAATCTACATGTTTTCTTCTAGAAGAGGCCGACTGGACTGAGCTGGTCCCTGAGACTGAACGCCTGGACACCAGCGCCCTCAGAGCCAAGGGTGTCCTGGCGCAGAAGGCCAAACGCCAGCCCCCCTCTCGAACCAAGCGGAAGGAGTCCCTGGCACAGTCCTCGTGCCCCTCTCAGGTGAGCAGGGGATGGCAAGGTGTAGCTCTGAAACCCCCCTTAGTCTCCGCTCCATCTGCATTCACCTTAATGCTTGCGTTATGTGAGCAACGCATCACCAACCGCTTGTCCATGGAACCACTTTATAGGACACAGACGAGGAGGCTGACGAAGAGACTTCCAGGAGGAGAAGGTCCATTCAGGAGAGCCTGTCTCTCCCCGTGCCTGTCTGCTACCCGGGGAACGGGCGGGGGGAAGAGCAGGCTGACGCCAGGAGTAATGCAGAGCTCTCCAGCAGCCCGTCTCTGAGAGAAGGCTTTGAAAGTGGGGGGAGTCCCCCTCTATCGCCCCCTAAAGACAGCTCCTCGCCACACTCTCCCCCTGGGTTCCTGCGCAATGTCAAGAAGAGAGAGTCCAAAGGCAAGGGCAAGGAGCTCAAAGGTACCCAAAGACGCCTGTTTCAGTTTGAGGTCACACATTGTTATGGGTGTGACGATATTGGGAGCACAAGATGATATTTTAACACTATTTTTAAGAAATATTCAATGATGGAATATGACTGGAACATTTTTATTTTATTCCACTGAAAGTTAAAAAATTCTAAACTGTTAGCCACCACTATTATCTTCATTATAAGATAATAGATAATAAGATATAAGATAATAGAACACTATTATCTTACATTATAAGATAATATATATCATGTTTGTCTTGTCTGTCTGTTGTGTTATTGTTTCCAAAATAATGCCACAGAATATTACTACGCATTATATATATTTTGACTGGACTTTTTTTTTTTTTTATTCCAGAAGATTTACATGAGAATGCATTGGCAGGAAAACCAAAAAGACGGTTTCCTGACTTTGGGTAAGTCACAGTATTTACTATCAATTGTTTCCATGTTGTCACAGTTTTAGTACTTGAACATGTGATTGTACTAATATCCATTGCAGGGGTCTCAGAAAGTCAGGAGGGAAGGGGAAGAAACATGACAAGGAGCAAATGAGGACATCTTTAGACAGCAGGTATTCCGTTGCATTAATTTAGTATCTTTATAAATATTTTGAACACTAGCGGTAAATATTCTCACATGGTTGTAACAGATGTTACAGAATAACATGTTGGTATTAATGATGCTTCTACCTGGATAACTGATTGATTTCTTTGAGTATTGGAAGTTGTATTCACCAAGAAACAAGAACCATAATGAGACCCCTTGAATTTGTTCATGCTTCATTTT
Source organism: Forbesichthys papilliferus (assembly GCA_025399855.1). Lineage (NCBI taxonomy): Eukaryota > Metazoa > Chordata > Actinopteri > Percopsiformes > Amblyopsidae > Forbesichthys > Forbesichthys papilliferus. The sequence continues at coordinate 20,044 of JAODOY010016038.1, read as the reverse complement.
TGTGTACTGGATCATTTTTAGATATAGTAGACATGGTTCTGCCTTGGTCAATTCAAACCAAAAGTCTTGCTATAAAAGGTCCGACTTTCATCTTGTGGTCTGAGTGGCCATCTTCATTTAAAAAATTTTTTTTTTTTTAATCATAACTAATTAAGTCTTCTACCCTTTATATAAATTAGTGCCATTTCTTATGACTGCGTTACTTAGTCTTTCTACCATACAGTCCCCGCTACATAACCATGTGTATATCTTCCCTGGTCCTTTCGTAGGGGATCTCGAGGGTCCGCAGAGCTGCTGGAGGAGTCTGAAGGGAACCTTTCTCCCTCAGAGTCGCTGTCCTCCATCCCTACCTGCATGCCCTTCTCCTGGTTCGGGGACAGAGATCGGGACAAGGAGAAGGAGCCGTCGTCCTCCAGCAGCAGTCTGCCCTACACGGCCACAGAGACGGGCAGCGAACAAAGTCAGGACCGCAAGAACAAGGTGTGTGGAACGTGGAACCTTTTATTCACGTTCAGAATGCGCTGGCGTCCATGAAGCATAATAGTTCCGCATACACCGGACACCAAGTCTTTCCAGTAGCTGCAGCATCAGGTCTGCTTATAACAACACCCACTAGTGTATTGTCAGGTTCTAAACTAAAGTTTAGAATGTACTGCTTCTTGTGCATTATCTCTAAAATAGCCTGTAAGATTGAAGTATTGTCCTGATTTGTATTGTATGAGATGGTGGTTAATACCATTTTTTATTTTATTACTTTTTTTTATTTTTACAAACCAGGGGGATCCAAAACAGCTGCATTCCATCCATTGCTTTATGGAAAAAGACCAAACCACTAGACAGTTTCCATACAAGATGAGCGTGACGTTCAGTGACTGGTTTCTCCAAATACCATAAACGTGGTCCAATGACCATAATAGCTGTATGGTTTAATGCCTTACTTAATAACACAGAGGCCGCTGTAGGGTAGGGGTCCCCTGCAGTTGTATAATAGGGTTATAAAGTCACTGGGCGAGTCTATCATCACTTCTGTATTACAGTAGGTCAGTTTTATTGCACAAGGGATTACACCTCTCACTAAACAGTCTTTCTTTTAAACAGACAAATCTATCCTGGTCCTCTTTATTCAGTCGCTCATTAGACATGGTACAGTATACGTGTATTCATATCATTCTCTAACCTGTGTCTTAGTGGAAGTGGTAGATTCTTACTAATGTGTGGTATAGTTTTGTGGTTGGTAGTTAACACTCTAGTCCTCAAATCATGTGTTCAAATAATTGCCTGTGTGGTGGTGTTGTAGTAGTAGTTGTGTGCATGTGGTACTGTAGTCCTACAGCAACTTGTATTATCTCAATTATTGATTAAAACACGTTGAGATCATCTAAAGGAGCATGGGAAATACATTGGATTGCCACAGGGATCCTGTTCTGACTGAATGATATTCTCATTCCAGGATTAACCTTAATCTGTGTCTTGGGTTAGATTTGTGTTCCAATTGCCTCTATTGTGTCTGCATGTGCAGTGCACCATATAATTTGCCATCTTAATTTACTACTATCATCTTGTAGTGAAACATTACTTCATACCTAATGTTTTTCAGCATGCTTTATGTTCTGGCAGTAGACATAGAATATAATCTAGTACTGTTTCGTAGTCGTGTTTCTTCCTGTTTCATAAGGCATTGTAATGGTGTATATGGTAGTTACTTCGTGTGTATACTCTAGATGTTGCTTGCTATAAATGATTAGTGCTAATATAGTTTGGGTGGTCTTTGTGGTCCTGCCCATAACGTCTAGGTTGTTCGTTCTCCTATCCCAGTAAAGCATTCGTTTCGTGTTTTATGATAGTTAATGCAAATCCTTGTTTCCACTTCCAGAGCTTGTCAGTCATAGATGACTCTAACCCGGGCAGTCCCGGTTCAGACATCACAGGGTTAGTCGCAGAACCCAATCTGACTGGGCGCTCGCACACTTTAATCTTCTCTTCCAACGAGGTGAGTGTTCATTGGCCATGGCCAAGAGGGGAGGTTTCAAGCATGCTCCTGGATTTTCCCCTTTTCATGCAGTGGCAGCGACATTTAAATGCTGGATGTAACTATAAAATAAATAGTTGCATGTGTATCCTGTGTTTGTGTGAATCTAAGCCTTAGCTGTAATGTTGGTAGTTTGTACTTTAGAGTGGCCATTGGTTGACAGTTACATTGCACTTGGTTGGTTGTTTTGGATGATACTACAGTATGTTTCTCTTAGATCATACATGGTCATAGTTGGCAAGAAGCTTGGCATGTGCTTTGGATTCACTCACATGCTCCATATTATGCATGTTGATATTCGTAAGACTTCTTTGGTATAGATGTGCACACTTCACACTACAGATGTTTTAAACCAGACATTGTGCACATTGTTCTTTGTTCCATCTGTACCTGGAGGGTTTATGGCACACATGACTGGCTTTGCACTGTTTACTGCTTGCGGTGTGTGGCTCCCGTTTTGAAACTTTTATTTTGCACTTTGGCATGGACTTCACGTTGATGTTCGTTTCACTTGCCTAAGTAGTCCTTTCTGTTTTTTATATTGGCGGATTCCACAAGATATTTCTCATTTGGGGGAAGGGGTATGAGGTGTCTAGAACTTACATTTTATTACATTTAAAGTACAAATACATTTTTTCTATTTTTACTCTACATAGGTATTGCAGAGGGAAATGCATTTTATATTACATTAACATTTATTTATATTAGATGACATTCTAGTAGCATTAGTTATCACTCTTTGTTCTGTGTTCTGCAGACTTTAGATGATGATCAAGTACCAACAGGAAAAGAGTATCAATGGCAGAATCGACCTGTCTCTGAATGGACCAATCAGCAAGTCTGTCATTGGTTGATGGGCATGAATATGGACCAATACACACCTGAGTTCACAACCAAGGAGGTGGATGGACAGCAGTTAATGCAATTGGACAGTGACAAGTTGAAGGTAAAAGGAGAGGGAAAAAAAGTCACCAGTGAAATATTGTAAGAGTGATGAATTTTGATTCAAGGCCTTGGTCAATTTCATTGCTTCTTTTTGTCTGTGTTTGACTGCCACCTTATGGCTAGAAATATATTTCTATAGTTATTAGTTTTGTTTTGATGGATCATTTTGTATTTTCTTTTAAATATAAATGGGAAATTTTAAGTATACGGTTTGATAAAACCATATTAGAAGATATTTGGCTTCCCAGAGTACCTATTGATAATTTACTTATCATATAATAGTTTATTGTGGAATGACACCACTAGTTAAGATGCTAGAACTGAAATTATTCACTACCTTTGATTTTTTTTGGGGAAGCAGGTAATGTTTACGCAACAATTTTTCTTAAGTTCTTATTAAGAATAAGTAGTAAATGTCTAATTGATGGATGCTTTTAGGCACTCGGTGTGTCCAGTCAGAGTGACCGATCAACGATCAAGAAGAAACTGAAGGACATGCGCAAAGCCCAGGAGAAGCTGGAAAAACAAAGGGAAAAGAGAGAGAAAGAGGCTCGTCGCAGTGCAAAGTTGCCCTCCAGTGCTGACTCAATCTGTTGAGGTGGTGTCCTCAGTGTGGATCCATCCAGCTCCCGTTCACTACCATGTAACAAGAAACGGCCACACAACGTTCAGTATAGTGGGTGATGGCATGAACGAAAGAGCTGGATGTTACAGTAATGCTACTAATGACTAATCCACGACAGCTCTTGTATTGCACCTGTGCTGATTTCGGTGACGGTCACGATTTATCTCTGTGCTGGAATTGTATGGGAAAACTGAATCTTGGCTATTTTTTCCATTACTGTATACTTCCATGTAATGCAGGTAATGACACTTCTCACAGATCCAACCATTTCAGCTGTGAGATAAGGGAACGTTTAACAAAATGACAAGTGTTGATTATGTGACTATAACGTCAAGTCGATACGTTTTTACCACTATAAAGCTAGAGACAAATTAAAAAGGAATTCCTTTCTATACAATATTATGTAGTTATCACATGTTGTATGAACATTTAGCTATGAATTTTGAATGTTTCTATACTGATTTTTTTAAAAATTTTATACCTTTTGCTAGTACGCTGGTAGCCATGTACAAATCTTTTGTGGGAAGTATTGTACAGTTATAAAGAGCACTATATTTGTCTTCTATGCTTCAATGGGTGAAAAGGTTTTAAATGTATAAAATGTTTTATACATGTGCCTATTAACTGCATAACTTTTTTTTTTAATGGAAATATGATTAAGGTTTATATAAAAAAATGTTTTCTACTAAGTAGAATAGCCAGAAAAATTAGACTTTTGCTGAAAGATAAGCAAAGACAAATAGAGTAGTAATGCTGAGACGCTGCTTACGCAATTCCCAACTGTGCCTGATAGGGAGATTCTATTCTATGGTTCCTGTAGAGCAGGTTTATTGGATGGTACCATGACATGTACTACACCTCACTGCTTCATAAGAAATGATGTGCCTATCAATGTCGTCTCTTAAGAGGATACGTAGTTCTTGTCACTAGAAATGTGAGCATGTTAAATATTATTAATTAATTAATGCTTCCTCTGTCTTGGCTGCAATTTATACCCGATTCACTGTTCTCTACATTGTCATAACATGTAAGACTGCAGGAAAATGTTTCCTCTTCAACTGAACCAAATGTCCTGGTACATGGTCTAAAGTGGCATCAATAAACTCATTTTCACTTAATGCCATTTGGGTGTATAGTTTGTTTTCAGAGTATCAAGGCTCACCTTCATAGAGCTTCAATAGATTACATCTAGTTTATTTGATCTGAAAACAAACATGTTAAATAACACATTCTTTTTTTGTTTTTTTGACAGAAAATGCTTACAACTTAATTGTAGGAATAAAACACTGCAACCAAAATATTTCTACAGCAAATGTACAAATTCTCCACCTGCATTTGTCCCATGTCATGGTCAAAGCAACGAGTAGTAGAATACTGAACCAATACCGGTAGCAACAACTCTAGGTTTAGTATTTAACCTGACAGTGCATAGGACATAATGCAATTTACACATGTACCTAATACACTTCATTATCTGATATTGCAAAACATGCTTATTCGAAATAGCCTCAGTACAGCAGCAGCTTTAAAATAATAGTCTAATGTTCGTCATCACATCAGCTGTGTTCTAAAAAATAATATTCACAACAAAATATGTGTATAGCTCTTGATATATACATGGCACTAGGTCTTGAACCAGCCATTTCCTCTGTCCGAAGAACAAATTCAACCAGGCCACTTAACTGACAAAATGATGGACGCATCCTCCAATCATGTTGATAGGATGATAAATAGTGCTCTTTTCTCTACATTACCACAAAAATGTGGATCTAGACACTACGAAATGTTGTCATGTCCTTTGGCTCCTTGCTGGGTATGCACCAGTCGTCTGCCTCGTGAATAGTTTTATAGTGTTTCCAGGCTGACTTGTTGTACACGGGAAGCCTCTCGATGGATTCTGTAGATAATGCCTGCGCATAACAATAACAGGAAATTATTAAAAATCCATATCAAGTTCTTGTTAAAACCACATATTTTATTCTGACTTACCCGGATATAGATCACAGCATCTGTGCCGTAACCTTCCAAGGAATATAGCTTCAGATCACCTTGAAAGTACCTTGCATAAAGGCGTGAGATAGGTAGACCATAGCCATAACCAGCCTAAAAAATATGTATAGTTTCAGTCCTTAACTTATTTAAACATATTTAAAACAGGGTTTTCAGAAGGCCCAATGTAAATAATCTGAACATATTTGAATAAGTGTTTGCAGTCATGGCCTCCTGGGCGTAGACCTCTGGTTAATTTTGAAACTATTGTTGGACAGCGTAAACAAATTGCTGTTGCTACAACAGTTTTGATCGCCTCATCTAGCTCTACCGCCGTTTTGAAACACGCTTCTCCAACATCATCTCACTAACCTACCCTGATTGGACCGCCAGCAGGGTGGCTGTGCGAACACTAATGCGAAAAGGTATTCCAGACTACAATCTCAGCAAAATAAAAATTCTCAGCAAAATAAATTGAGCTGAGAGCAATAGTTGGGCGGCGCCAGGCTACATCCAACAGCCATCGCAGCAAGGAAACTGAACTCATAGGTTACATTTACATGCACACTAGTATTATTAGTACATTAGCACACTATTATTCCGACAATGGCAATATTCCGAATTTGATAGGTGTGGCATGTAATATTCCGTTGACATTTTCAAATTTAGCATTTTCCGATTAAAGCTATGCTGATATTGCTGATCGTTTTCGAGCTTTAGGAGTTTGTATACAGCAGATTTGGAATATGAGTCTCAAGTGGGGGTTTTGCTGAATTTTACGACATTGAGACTCTTGCCTTTTTACAATATGATATGCACAGAAAACTATACAATATTGTTGCAAATAAGCAAAATAGCACAAGCAGTCCAGCTATTCCATTTCTCCATATTTTAGAACATTAATGCAGTTTGAAAAGTGGGAAAATTCCTCTGTAGACCAAATAAGTTTTTTTAACGGCATATCTTAATATACAATTATATATATATATATATAGAATAATATAATATAAATATATAGAATATACATTGTAATATGTACAGCTGCATGTAAACTGACATGTTAGTGGAATATTCTGACAAGATCTCAGTTATACAGTGTATTGAGAGAACTCACCAGAGGTGCAGCACGAGCTTCCATGCTGGGCCGAGGAGCTGTAGAGTAGGTGTAGGTAAATAGTCTGTCAATTTTGCGTAGCGGCACTCCTCCTCCACGATCACTCACCTGAGAAAATGAACAGTAACTCTAATCCTCAGAGACAGCAATTTCCAAGCAATGCAACCTATATTGTCATCACTGAAGTAGAATTCATGATTTATTATTATTAAAGAATAACCTCACCCTGGTACCCTAAATTGTATTATTTTGAGCTGAAAACAAATAATAGTCCTGCACTGTGATTAGAAACGTCAATGCTGGTGTTAATATTAACACAATTCCCGTTTTTATAAAAATCTGGATTTGTTTTGGTATGAAAATGTCTCTACACGTTGTATTAATTAAAAAATATCACCCAGGATGTGCCTTGTTTCCAACTGTTTTTTTTTGTCCACTCATGCATCATCAAATTAAAATGTTATTGAGGGACCCTTCTCAGACCCTCCCATTGCCTAACTCAATCCCTTAACTACATTGTAGTTGTGCAATAGATAGAGTAGGATCAGAGCTGGGGTGAAGTTACACTTTAATAATTAATTATTAATGAATATTTCCTAATCAGTAATGTTACACTAATCATCAACACATTACAACTGTCAAATATCCAGAATAACATTGCTTATCATTTTGATGATAAGGAATGAAAAGGAAATATTCCCCTGAAAAGGAAATATTTTGGATATGTGAACCAACGTATATGTTTAATCAAGTCAATCAATCCATTATAGAAAGACAGACCAATAAGAATTCAACAAAACTAATGTGAAAAATAAGGATGTCATGCAACAGAGAAGGTTTACCTTGACGGTTAGATCTTCAGTTCCTAGGGAAACCTTTACTTGGATAGGAGGATACGCCATGGAATCCCCATACAACTCCATGGTGGCTCGCATGGCATTCTGGAACAATGGAAGCAACAGTAGTAAAAGAAACAATTTGCAACTTTTGCTGCTAATTATCTTGGTTATAGCTTATATACGGAAAAAGAGCATCAACTGGCTACAAAGTCAGAAAGACAACATGTCCTGACCTTAAACAGTTCAAACACCATGTGATACAGATGTGATGGGACATAGACGACTGAAATGGGTTTTCCCACTTCTTCGGCTGTTGGAACAGAAGATAATCAAATAGATTAATTATGGATTAAACATTAGTAGTATGGGTTTATGCTGTAAAATATAAAACATTACCAGTGAATTCCTCCAATACAAGTTCAGGAGAGTTCATGTAATATCGATCACAGAGGCTTCTTGCATTTTCATATGCATCTACAGAGGACATATTTATTTCAAACAATGGTATTGCTAAACTGATGTGGTATTTGTATGTGTGTTTCAATGTGTTTTGTGAAAATTCTCACCCATGACAACTTCTGTGACGTGACAGCTGGGATCAATACTGCCAATCTGTTTAGGGTGTGCTGGGTTCACTTTCACATTTCCTCCAAAGAGCAATGCTGTAATAAAAGGTGATATGATCAGAAACACACTAAATAACTGACTGTAGTGGGACTAATACTGTCATCAAAAAAGGCAGATTAGGGGTATAAAGACATTTATTCTATTTTGTCAAAATACTACAACACAAAATTGTATTGTAACACGTGTAAAAATTACTTATATCAAATAGTCTATAGACGATTCAAAATGCACACTCTGTACTCACTGTGTTGGTTCAGCAACATTCTGATGGATATTCTGCTCATGTAGAAACGATCTAAAAAATACTGAACATTCTGGCTTACAATTGGGTCTGTGCCATAGGTCTCCTTGTACTCCACAACTCCTTGGGCCATGGTGGGAATCACATCATTGTGGCGGTTTCTGATTTTTATGACTGCATCAGCAAAACTACATGAATACAGACATCAGAGAGGATAATAATCCATAAGGGGATTGTTTAAATTTAATAGACAACAGACAAGCAGTAATATTGAGAATGGATAATATAAACGTACTCATATGTGACCTTGTCATCATCTGCATTTTTGTCTTTGAACTCTAGAATATCTTGGAGACTTTGCACATACCTAAAGTAAAACAAATAATTTAGGCTCTGGTATTGTAACGTCTGAAAAATGATACAAGACATTAGGTTTAAACAGCTAGACGGACCAACTCTGCACCAACTGAACCGAAGGAGTCCTTAGCAGGTTGTCAGGTAACAAATTGATCTCCTTCATTATGTTTGCCAGCCTCACAGGTAGCTCGTGTCTAAGGAAGACGAAGGATGTTTTTTCGCATGCATTCTCTGAACCTAGAAACAAGGGTATAAGAATATACTTACTGTAAAATATAATCTGGACAGCCACGCTGCACAATATGACCAATCATCTTGGATCGATTCAACTAGGCCTACTGTGTTTCTAATATAAATGTCTATTTATTCTATGCAAATATTTACACATTTCACGATATGAATGTGGATGTCTTACCAAAATCCAAAAACTGCTTCATTGAGAGAGGCGAGGGTGAAAATTTCGAATAATAGTCAACGTCCTTCCCTATAGAGAAACTTCTCCTCAGTATCCTTAAAATCCTCATTTTGTGAGATCTTTGGTCAGTGGCTCAAATGTTTAATTAAAACTAAAATATAATGAGAACAATCGTAGATCACATCTGCAATAAATTATATACCGGGTAGCTAATGTTGTTGACATGTACGACATACAGGCTAGCTGTTCAGGTGAGTTTGCTAATTTAAGCTCTGCAACGCATTTAGGTCATTTATAAAATATTTCTGGTTGCATCCATTATTGTTGGCCGAAGACGTTCGTTAATAAAATCGACGTATTCTTCACAGATGTAAAAATAACTACTTGTGATATTCCAAATTAAAGTACAGTATTGCTCGAAACCAAATATCGTACAGTATATTAATAGAATGGGAACACACGGAGACTTCCGCCATGCATATTGTGACATTTTAGATACAAATGTGTATCTTAATTTTGTTATGGTGTGTTGTCGCATTGTTCTGTACGGTAGTCTTATTTGACCAGGATTATTTTTTTAAATTTGGAGCAAACGAGTATTTTTTATTTAACAGTAAACATAGTATTTGCATACAGTATGCGCATGCGTAATGTTATCATTACATTACTATACTTTGTTGCAATCGTTTTCTGTATTGTATTTTTTAACTACTACGGTTGTACGAAGATGTGTTAAAATTATATTTTTGTTACACTGGCTAATATACGAGAAACTCTACTCTTAAAATAATATATGACAGTGCGTCACTTCCTCTAGACGTTTAAAGAAATGCCTGAACGACACACTGAAAAACTCGGCAACCACGTTTTCGAAGGTGGGTTTATTGTATTGTTTGGACATCGGTGATCAAGTTGGTATTAATAAGACACTTGCATTTGTGTTCTTCGGCGTGTCCTCCCTTGGAAAGCCGATGTAAACAGCAAACATATAACCTTGTAATTTAACTACCCAGCCCGTGTTTGCGGCCCGCCAAAAGCTAGCTAGAGAAGAAGCTAGCGTGGAAGTGAACACTTCCAATATATATGTGTTTTATTTGTTTTCTTATATAAGAAAATGAGTGGCGGATTCAACTTTGTTCAAGCCTCTAATACGGGGTTCAGCTTTGGAACTCCTAAAACCACCGCTACAGCAGCTCCTACTACGGGGTTTGGTATGGTGAGTGGCACACCTGCTGCCACAGGAGGATTTTCATTCGGGACTCCCAATCCTGCTCCAGCTATGACCACCCCGGCTACTACCAACCCAGCTGGGGGTTTTAGCTTTGGTGCACCTGCAAAGACCACACCAGCTAGTGGTGGATTCTCTTTTGGGACGACTCCTACTACTACGTTCAACCTAGGAGCTGCTCCTCAGCCTGCAGCGACGGGGCTCACTTTAGGTTCCACAACAGCACCTGCAACTGGTTTTACTCTTGGCGGAGGAATCGCACCACAACCCATTGCTGCTGCCGCCCCTGCAGGAGGTGGCTTCAGTTTTGGAGCTGCCTCACAACCACAAGCTCAGCCTCAAGCCCAATCTGCAGCTACCACCGCAGCAGCAACTGGAGGGCTGTCTTTAGCTGGGTTTAGCTTTGGTGCTGCCAAAGTCCAGATGACCACTGCTGCAGCCCCCACTACTGCTACAGGAGGAGGCTTCTCATTTGGTAACAGTGCTCCTGCCACCCTCTCCCTTGGAAGCCAGGTTGCGCCAGTTTCAACAGCTGCAGTAACTGCAAACCAGGGTGGTGGATTTAATTTTGGAGTCAAGCCTGCATCAACTCCAGCCCCTGCCACCACTGCCCCAGCTACCATGACAGCCTCAATGGCTGGCCCTACACTCTTTGCCATTCCTGTTTCCTCAGCCGCTCCTGCCGCTTCCAACACAGGCTTCACATTGGGCGCCACGGTAGCTTCAACGGCAACTGCTGCCCCTACTATAGCAACCGTGTCAAGTGGGAGCCTGGGCTTCATGGGGCTCAAACCCCTGGGCGTAGCTACGGCCACATCTACACCTGCCTCCACTGCCGCAACTGTTGCTGCGACAACAGGCGCTTCTACAGGCTTTTCGCTGGGACTAAAATCCTTAACCACAGTAAATACTGCAGCAGCTGTAGTTGGCACAAGCATCACAGCCTCAGCAGCACCTCCGGTCATGTCCTATGCTCAGCTAGAGGGTCTCATCAACAAGTGGAGTCTTGAACTTGAGGATCAGGAGAGACACTTCCTGCAGCAGGCAACTCAGGTGAACGCCTGGGACCGAATGCTTGTGGAGAACGGAGAGAAGATCACGTGCCTGCACAAGGAAATGGAGAAGGTGAAACTGGACCAGAAAAGGTTAAACCAGGAGCTGGACTTCATCTTGTCCCAACAGAAGGAGCTGGAAGACTTGCTCTCTCCACTGGAGGATTCTGTGAAGGAGCAGAGTGGAACCATTTACATGCAGAATGCTGACGAAGAGCGCGAGAGAACGTACAAGTTGGCTGAGAACGTGGATGCACAACTGAAGAGGATGTCCAAGGACCTGAAAGAGATCATTGAACACCTAAACACATCCACTGGTCCAGCAGATTCCAGTGACCCGGTAAGGAACTTGGTGCATAACATATTAGTCATATTTGTGAGCTATATTTGGATGGATCTTTAATCTCAATTTCTCTCTCCTCTGTAGCTTCAGCAGATCTGCAAAATTCTCAATGCCCACATGGACTCTCTTCAGTGGATTGACCAAAATTCAGTTCTCCTTCAGAGGAGAGTAGAGGATGTGTCCAAGCTCTGTGACAATCAGCGCAAAGAGCAAGAGAAGACCTTTCGCTTAACGTTTGACTAGCTTTCAGTAATGCCCTGTAAACTACTATTTTAAAAAGTAAATATTTGCTCTGACTTGTTGAATAAACTTGTCCTTGAGTTAATTATTCTATTTTATCACAATTGTTTAGGTCATATTCTGGCTGCGGGCAGTATTCTGTCATTGTGATCTTGATTGATTTGCTGCAATAGTGCATCGTTTTCAATTGTCTGTAAATAATAGTTTACTATTTTTGTTATTAGTGCTTGGGGATTTTTTGAGAGACTATATGTTTTCAAATAATTACACTTACAAACAAGCCTAGCACAGCTGAGTGCTCAATCGCATAATTATCCTACATGTGCCCAGTGTAAAATTTGGCTGGACATTTTGATATTCAGTAAAACCTAATGTTTGAGATATTGTTGCATTAAGAAAATGAAATAAAACTCATACTGCATTTTGAGTTCATGTGGTATTTGTCATTTACCTATTTACATTTTAATAAGACACAAGGTGATGAGACAACTTATAGCCACACCCTGTCAAGGTAATGCATTTTATTGTCATCATTTTCCTTCACTTTTGAGAAGTACATACAATTGACCTGAGCTTTGCCTGCCTACTGTAATAATGTAACCGGTGCATATGTAATTATATTGAGATTCTAGACCACATTTTAATTCAGTTCAAATTAGACTGTTACTGTTAAATTAGGGTTGTGAGTCATTGGCCTTGTCAAATCTAATGATACAAGTAGGGTTGGGTAGGTTACTTTTGAAATGTAATCTGTTAGTTACTAGCTACCAGACTAAAATTATAATCAGTAGTGTCTTTTTTTGATAACATACATTTTGTAACATAATCTGATTACTTTTAGATTACTTCACACCTAAACATTGTTCTTTGAAATACCGTTTTTCTTCTGCAAACTTCCTGTTTAAATTTGAAAGTACTCCTAGAATACATGTTTTTTTTATACCTGTAATCTGATAACACTATTTTATCTGGTAACTAATGGATTACAGTTGTGGTTTTTTTTGTAATAATTAAAGTTACACGTAATTGATTACATGTAATCAGTTACTTCCCAACCCTGAATATAAGGTAGTAGGCCTATATCTGAGTCAATCAATATACAGTATCAACATTTTCAGAACAATATAACATGTATCAACAAATGACGGAGCTCAAATCCATAGACCAAAATAGTGTAAACAAATGGCACTTCCTGGTCTACCTTTTTGTGAAAACAATACCCCTATTCCACTCAAAAACTGCCTTAATACAAAACATTTTTAGCTACTTTTTTTGCGAAAACAATTCCTTTTATTCAACTCAAAAACAGCCGTTAACAAACATTTTTTAGCTAAATGTCAGTTAACAAAAAATAAATACATTGTACTTATGTAAATAAATATACAATACTTACAAAAATGCCCTTCATATGTTTCAGAATATGAATTAATTCAATAATTCTTCATTCATCCAATATTTAAACCTGCGTGCTTTAGGTCTGCATTAATTCATGGTCATATACAAATACAGGAAGTTGTGTGATCTGGCAGTAATTTATCTCCATACATATTTGTTTAATCAAATAATTTAAGAATAACTTTCGTTCTCGTTCCATGTTGTCATCCACTGCTTTTTTTCAAAATTGTCAAGGTTGACTTTTCCCTCGTTATATTGAAGCGATTCCTTTCGTATTCGCACTGCATGGTATCTTGGAACACTGTCATCATGTTTGGAGCGTTTGAAGAATCCACACTAGGAAAGAAAATAAAAGTGTAAAAAGATTTTTGACAAATTAGTCATTTTTACATAATAGCATATAAATGAAATATGTATTATCAATGTATCCAAGATACTAGTGTGATGCACTTTGACAGTACTGGATGTTAGAGCATGCTTTGCTCTACATTATTTCATGACTTTTCATCATTAAACAACCACACAGGCAAGCAGTTATGTCAGAAACAGCAACAGAGCAGGAAGAGAAGTAAGCAAATATTTAATGTGAGAGGAAGTAAATCTCAAGCTTGTTCATAAATAAAAGGCATTGATTATTTGACACTCATACACATGCAAGACATATTTGTCCTTACATGGCAAGGACTCTTCAACATTCAATTAAAAGTTATTTGGCCTTCATTTTGTGTTGAAAATGTGCTAAAAACGCTGAAATAACATTAATTGTCCGTGTTATATTGAATTGTGTGAGTTAGCTGATGGCAGTTAGGCATTTCCCTTAGAGAGCTCATGGGAAACGAGCGCATTAGCCACTGTCGTGACCATGGTCAATCTTGATATATTTTATTTTACCCTGGATCTGAGCGTATAAATCAGACAGGCATTATGCCTCGGTAGAGTGTTTATCTTTGTCAGAAGGCTGAACATGGATTTCTGCTTTGTGATAAGCAGCATTGTACTGGTCTTGTGGGGCTCTCTTGAAGAAACCACACTGAGAGGGAGCAAAAAATTATTAATCATTACAGACCTAGTTTCTAATCAAATGGAAGATTATTGTGTCAAACAGCAATGCAGAAAATAACATAAATGCCCCTAACACTACCGGTAATACCAAATCTATGAGTTTATGTTGTCCAATAAGTTTATTATTTTTATACTCTAATACTGGGCATATTGATTTATTGTTTATCCATTTGCTGATGGACCCCCTCATGGATGAATGCATACAATGGACCTATATTATAAGTGTCTATTATCAGAGTATTATAATAACGAATATAGGCTTACCTTCCAAAGCAGAAACACTAGCAACGCCAGTGTCAAGATGCCAGCCAGTACAGAGACCAGAATGATCCACCATGGAACCCCCCCATACTGGGCAACTGTCTTTTCTGGAAACACTGTCACTCTCACCTGCAAGATGCCAACAAGACATTGTAGAGAGTAAAACATTGTAAATTAAACCATTAGCAATGATGTCTCACATCTAGGTGGTAAACTAAAAGGCACACACCCTTGAATACAGTCACTGCAAATTAACAAAACATCAAAAAGTAAAGACTTTCAGGTTGAATAGGTGTTACCTTTGTTTCAGCATTTCTCAGGATCATGTTTTGAGCAGGTGTATCAAGCTTGAGGGATGCTTTCACAATAATTTCAAGGTAACTCAAAGAAGCATAATTCTGTATTAAAACAGCAGCAGTCACACATGTAAGTCCATGACATAAGCATAACGTTAAATCCAAATAAAATGTATGCATACACTTAAACGGGACACATGGTTTACCTCGAGAAACGTGGAGTTCCACAACCGAGATCTCAATGTAACAGCTGCAGTACTGTCTAAACCCTGTAGGGGGCACTTGATCACCACACATTTGGCATCATACCCATTTCCGCACATCTAGGAAAGATGCAGTTTATTATTGTAGGGCATCGCTTTAATAGAAAAATAGACTTTCTGATTATAAATGGCCCACACCACAACATACCAAAACTTTGTGCTTTCTTTTGTCTGTTAATAAAGATATTTTGCTGCCAGGTGTTTTTCTTTCTCGGATTTCCCGCTTTGACCTGGAGGCTGAAGACTCCTGAAATCACAGATAAATATTTATATTGAATGCATTTTAAATATAATTAATCAAAGCACATTTTCTCATAATCACAATCAGACTTCTATTTTAAAACACAACCTTTGCATGTTTGAGATAGTTGATCTCAGTCTCAGGAGAACAAGATATCTCCTCCAGGCCCGTAGTGCTGATCTTCACCAGATATAGCAGCCATTTGCCATCTACATTTTCTTTAGGCCACTGAATGTTTAGTGAGGCTGAGTCAAAGGACTTCAATGGTTTTCCCAAATTGTTAACCTGTTTGGAAACATCAATATGTTCTCAAATAGCATATACCAATAATGTAATGTAAACAAACTGATGGCCGTGCCAACTAGACCAATGACCAGTGACGAGTCAACATACCCTGAATTCATAGTTTATTAAACTGCCAATTTCATCTTCTTTGATGATGGCACTCTCCCCTTTCACAGTGCCCCCGAAATAAACCTGGGATGGCCTTGCAACTCTGATAGAAACCAAATAATACATCACGGTCAAATTGATCAAACACGAATCCATTCACTCACATTGAGTCCATATTTATTCATGAGTAACAATTGATTCACACATGTACCTACTCACCCCGTGAGCGACAGCGACAGCTCAATGACTACTTTAGCTTTTACTTTTACTTTGGCAGTTCCTTCCTGTGTACTGGTGCTAAAATGACCCAACATTAGTTATATATTCATATATATTATATTGGCTACTTGTGTCTATTAGTGGATGCCACTTACGTTTGAAGCTGTAGGTCAATGTCGATCTCTGTGGTGTCGAGTGATATACTTGCAGTGCTCAAGAATATGTAAAATGTTGCCTAGTGGAAGATAAAGCCTTAAACGGATTATACCAACACAAAAATAGGCCTACTGTGAAACATTTTTGATCATTAGTGATTAGTGTACCTCTGAGTCTCTCTTAAAAGGATTACCCAGATCACATTCTGCTTGAGAACCATTCTGATTGGCGATGCAAATGATGTGTTTTTCCCTCTGCGGAGAAGCACTGCAGTATTAGAACACTTGCACGATTTCTAAACTGACCGTGATTTCTAACTGTCAGTAGAGTAATATGTCACTAAACTGAATGTTACCATTGTTTTCTGTGAGCGGACTCCTGAATAAGACAGTGTATCTGGAAAGGTCCCGGTTAGCTTCGCTTCATGAGCATCGTCACCATTTCTGTTTTTCACCGTCACCTGCAGAGCGATGTCCCTCTTCTGGTCATTTAGGGAAAACACCGGATGCCCATTCTCACTGTAAGGCAGGCAAATTAACTTACATAATGTTTTGCCTTGTCATGAACTGAAAACCATTTAAAATAATTTTGTGAAGAAACGTCTTGAGAATTGTGAAGAAACGTTTACTTACTTGGGTAATGGTGGGAAAACATCCTGATTATCTTCTTTATAGCAGAACTGGTACTGCAACTGTAAATTACTCTGGCAAATATTATCACGTCCGCATCCCTCCTTTAAGAAGTTTACCTGCAATGACAAAGTTATACAGGCCACTTATTATTATTTTGGTCTACAATATTTAATTCTATTATACATATTTGGCTATAAACACACTATTCTGAAGGCTTACCTCTGTGACCACACTGTTATGTTGAGAGGAGTCCATTATGGGCATGAGCTGGGGTAAACTATTCTGCCTCTTCTGACGTTTAGCACCCACAATTTCCACTGACACTTCGATTGGAATGCCATGTAGTTTGTCCTTAATGTTGTCCTGATGTAAGCCAAGCAAGTAAAGCACGAAAAATGTATATATACAGTATATATTATTATTATTTTGTTTTTTTTATCACACTTTTTAAGCATACATAATGTATGTCAATTTACCTGAAGTTTGACCATTGTCTTGACACATGTCCTCTTGTTTTGACCACGGAGGTCCAGTGTTCCAGTGAACTGGAAGTCTTGGTCTGAGTGGGACTGGTTCAGGAACATTACTCTGGAGAGCAGGCCTTGCTTCCTACGGAGCCCTTCTGCCTCAAAAGAATAGCTGATAGCTGTGGAGGGAGGATGCATAAGTAGTCTAGAATCTGTTGTAAGGCGTGTGGTATGTATATGTTATTGTCTCTGATGTTCTGTGATGTGCGTGATGCCTTGTTATTTTCTGCAGTTAATCAATTTCCTATCTATCAATCGTATCTATCAATCTATCTATCTATCTATCTATCCACAGGGGCATATAAAGTATCTATCTATCTATCTATCTATCTATCTATCTATCTATCTATCCACAGGGGCATATAAAGTATCTATCTATCTATCTATCTATC
>JAODOY010016028.1:0-11237 GCA_025399855.1 Forbesichthys papilliferus | reverse complement strand
GAAGGTAACGGTAGACACCTGCTATTAGCGTGCTACATGCTACATGTAGCAAGCTAATGGAAGGTAACGGTAGACACTTGCTATTAGCGTGATACATGCTACATGTAGCAAGCTAATGGAAGGTAACGGTAGACACCTGCTATTAGCGTGCTACATGCTACATGTAGCAAGCTAATGGAAGGTAACGGTAGACACCTGCTATTAGCATGCTACATGCTATATGTAGCATGCCTGGCAACAACAGACTACGGTGTGCTCTATGGCTCCGCTTCACGTCTGGAAAGAATGAAGAGCGCATTTCATTTCGGCACTCGCACTGCGGCCCAGGAAGAGCTTATCAGGCTGATGTGAAGACGTCGGTGTAATTTAATGAAAGCCATTTTTCCCCCCACTATGCGGCCCATAGACAGGGCATTATGCTCAGCGCAATCTCTGAATCACAATTTCCTTCACGCAAAAACCATCTGGCCTTTCCAGGGGAGAGAAGTAGAACTTATTATAGGACTGTCATTTTTAATTTACAAATAACATTCAGGAACACAGCATCATTTTGTTTCTACACTATAAAAAATATAGTTTTTATAGTGTCATTATTCATGACTACGAGCAGGTATAATTGAATGGAACACTGCTTATCAACAACACATACTTAAAACATTTAAATCCTCATCTACCTTTACTCTGAAACATTATTAATTAAAATAATAATAATACAAATAATAGTAGTAATATAGAGTTAAATGAAGGCTGAGGTTGTGGAAATATAAAGTATTAAAGGCCTACTGTTATTAAATAAATAACTTTTTGTCATAGCACAAACATGTTTAACGTGAAAGAAATCAAATTATGAGTAAAGGCCTATGAATCAATTAAAGCCTAGAACAGCACCAGCATTGTTGAACTACGGTACAGCAGTGCTGAATGCAACACGAATATGCTAATTGGTCACAAGTGGTCAGAGCTAGCCGTCGCTAAACAGAACTGTGTGTGTGCTCAACTGTAAGCGCTGGTTTGTTGTCGTGGCGGTGCCAAGGTCACGATGCCACGCCGCTAATTAGCTGTGAATAAAGACGGGGAGTAATTACGCTTCCATCTACGTGCGCAGCAGCAGGCGGTGTGTCGCCGCTGTCAGATAGAAGTAATTGTCTCTACGATAGAAGGAAAACTGGATTACCAACGTACCTCAGAAAGCCTCCCGCCTCACACAGAACCTACGGCTGTGCTTATGTGTGAGTGTGTGTATAAATACAAGTGTAAGCATAGTGTAAATAAGGAACTATAAATACGTGCAGCTATGCCAGTGCGTGTTTAGGCTTAGTGTAGGGCTCTATATGAGTACAATCACGTTTCAAAATAGACAATAGTCTTGCTGCAGTTCATCACAGTAAATACATCAACACCAATTACACAGTAGATAAATCTAGAGGTTTACCTACAGTATATTCATTAAATAGAAATATATAATAATATAAAAAACAATAAATGACGCTATACAAGTCCTTGGCCAATAGTAGTAGGCCTGCTCACTTATCAGCCATAAAAAGAAGATAGTATTTATATTTATTTATTCTGCATTTGAACCCTGAACCTTTTTCCAGAACTCAACTGACAGATGCCATCTTGTACACACACACACGCACACACACACACACACGCAAGCGTACTTATGACCCGTTAAATCAAAAGGCTTGGTCTCCTGGGCTGCCAACAGCCTGGCTGGCCACAATAACATCTTGCATCTCTCTTTTCCTTCACTTGTAGGAGAGATACGGTATTTACAACAACGCAAGAAGCCAAAACGAAGGCCTTGTTGCTATGGAATGCTAACGGTGTTCTTTCTCTGCCTGACCTGAATGGGAATATATATAGAATATATATATACACTGTTTATATAATGTATATATGGATACTGGAATGCCACAGACCATGTTTGGTGATCAGACCCATATAAACCTTGGCAGCAGCCACACGTGAACGTTATCAGGTGAACCTGTGAAGGATTGTGCCGATAAGCAGAATCAATAATGACAACGGCATCAAAAAAGTCAGTTCCCGTCCAGAGCCATTTGGAAGGAGAGGAGGGGGGAGGTCAGAGGGACCCCCTGATCGAGGGTGACCCCCCCCCCCCTCCTTGCAGAGCCATGCCCACTCCCCCCTGCTGCCCATGTGTCTATGTGTGTGTCTATGTGTGTTTGTGTTTGTGTTTGTAGGTGTGTGTGTGTGTGTGTGTGTGTGCTATATATTTTTCCTTAGCCTAATTTATTCAACTTTAAAAAAAGTGACTAATTATAAATGATTTAATATCTAACAATTAACGTAATCCATTAATTACTACAGGCCTACAGTATACTTACAGTATATTATATTGCTATTATAATAATATATTCACCATGTTTCCTTACGTAGCTTTGTGTTGCTATTTGTACTTGTTGTGTGAGCAAAATGATTTATTTTGTATAAATATAAGTAGAATAGTAGAAAACTGCCACCCATGTTGTCTCTACACACACTACACAACAGATACTCTTTAAACTCTCCAAGACTAACTTATGTGTGTGTGTGTGTGTGTGTGTGTGGGTGGAGGTGTGTGGATGCAGTGGTCCGTTCTGTTGGCATGACGACAGGCCATGACAGGTTCTCTGTCAACAGGTGTGTCGCGTCCGTTTCATCTGAGTGGAGACACCATGACCATGTCCACCCTCTCCTCCTCTCTCTCCCTCTCTCTCTCTCCCTCTCCCTCTCTCTCTCCCTCTCTCCCTATCTCCCTTTTGTTCTTCCATATTGTCTGTTGGTACTCTGATGAAAAGGAGTCCTTCAGTCTGGTAGGAGTCACAAGCGGAGTGTTGTGGTCTACTCACTTGGCGACAGGCAGTCTCCCCCCCCACCCTCCCCCACCGCGGGGAGAAGGAGAGAAGGATGTAGTGGCGGCGACAGGCTATAACGCCGCACGGCAGCGTGGGAGCAGGTGGGAAATGGAGGCAGGGAAGAACATGATTAATAAGGCTGTTTTGTCATATTAGGCACGGAGGCATGCCTGTGAATTGCCACGAACGACAACGCAGGAACGCAGGTAATCGCAGGTGTCCGATGTTTCCCGCTGCAGTTTGGAGGGCCTGATTTAGGGTCCCGCCTGACTTTGCTCTGCCTTTGCCGGTAAATAAATGAATAAGTTGGAATAAATGAGTAATGTGCCATCTGGTAACGTCAGTCCAAACAGCCAACCCCTTGGTTCCCACACACGCGATCAGTGCTGGGATTTTCATGGACCTGGTGCATTGTGGGTAAGGAAATGTGCAGCCATCAAACTTCATCAAAATCTTTAGCTTATTGCAGTAATATGCGTATGTGTCCATGTATGCCAAGGAAATTATAGCTAATAATAGTAAACATTAATGTGTGTGTGTGTGTGTGCATACAGCAAGGTGTATATACTGTATATCATAGAGGCTGTTGATATGCAGAAGTAGTTAAGTCCTAGAACAAACACCTCAACTTTGTTAATTCAGGAATCCAATGCTTTTTCATTCATAAGTAATAATTAAGAGTGTAGCTTCACATAGGCAATGGGGGTGTGGTCTGCATGTGTGCAGACCACACTGCACAACACAACCGTATGCGTGCAGATGTAAACCGTTTCATCTCCCTTATTTGAAGTGTTCATTTGTCCATGACTTGGAAATGCAAACTCACCGGGAATCATTTCTCTGAGATAAATGCCTTGCTTAAGGGTACATGTGCATGATTGCATCTGACGTGACTATGCCAGTTTGTGTCATTAAGCAAACAGAATGGCTACATCTGTCATACTCTACATGACTACAGACAAACCTGACAATGGCTCATATAACTGTCAGCAATCAGCTTCAGAGCGTTGGAATGTGATGCGCTATCTGCACACAGCTTCAGGGAGTGCTCAGGTGAGCGGCTCGGCATTCAGCGCACGTCTCTCCCCTCGTCAAAACACCGTTAAAACGCCCACATCACCTGACTTGCCAGTGCATTATATGTGACAGCCTCCATTTGCACCGCATTATATTCATAACATGGGCATCTGGCAAAACAGTCCGGATATTGAAAATAAATAAATGCAGATGTATATTTGTATTCACTTTTAAAATCTGCTTCATCACCTTGTCATCAAAGGATTGTTTTGAAAGCCAATATTGCATGAAATCAGTGGATTGTCAATGGTAAAACATGCACCAACACACACACACACATTCCTTTCCATGGTGTGTATATATAGTAGAAGGAAATATAAATATAGCCATAAAAAATTTGTGTTTTTTTTTTTTTTTTACTTTTAGGACTATCCTTTCCTGGATATGAAGCGTTGCTTTCAGCTTATTGATTTTAACTGAATATGTGTTTTATTCCATAACAGGCAGATCATGTATTGGATACCAAGTCTGTCTGTAGTCTGTAAGTCTGTTGAATTTACTGTAATATGAGTTGAGTGTAGTACTATCCTGTCTGTTTGCATGCTAAACATTCTTGTACTTACAAATGCACTGGCATTTAAGTCATTTAGTAAGAACAGCGCAACATTCTAATAAAAAGTCTTTAAAGCCCTTATAGCGTGCCAAGCTAGAGTTGGTGGCACGGGGAGAGTCTCTCCCTGCCTGGGTTGATTTGGCATGAATCAAGGCTCCTTTCTTTTTTCTCTTTTGTTTTTTGGCTCTGGGTGTTAGTCAGTGTTTTGACAGATGGCAAACTGAAAGCTTTACTTCCATGGCTGAGGTGGCGTCTGCAATGTGACTGAGCTTTCAAAGGAGAGGCATTAACTGCCCCGCTGGCACGCAGTGGGAAGGAACTATTTCAAGGTGGACCGAACACAAGACAAAAGTCACCGAGACTGAAAACCCTGCGGGGGCGCTGCATTTAGTCTTCAAAGAGCCCGTCTAATTTAGCGCTGTGAATAGATAGATAATAGATAACTGGGGGAAGACTAATGCTTAGATGATGATGATGATGATGATGATGATGATGATGATTCGGGAAACCCTTAACGTGAATTTATTAACAAAAGCAATGCCATTAAATTATCAAACCACTGACGACTAAGCGTAAAGGGCTTTGACATGGAGACGTTTGTCTGTGTTTGTGTCTGGAAAAATATATTATTTAATGAAGTAAACATGTTTCCAAGACCTGACATCCCAAAATGTGTTTTGTAAAACCTCAAACTGTAGGTTGTTAAAAATACTCTCAACTGAACTGAACAGTCGAAAGGTATAATCTCCGTTTAAACGCCACCAAGCCAACTTAATATTATACAATAATACTGTATATAAAGCTTGGAAATAAGTAAATAGGTAATTCTGTAAATAAGTAAAAGTATGAGTGTGAAATATACAAAATCATCAGTATAATCAAACATAATTGACTGGTTTCGTAGATTTTTGATCAAAGGGTAAAAGGCTGGTAAAGGCTTTGAAGTGTATTTCCTAATAATCAAGTTCAGAGAGAGAGGGAGAGGTCACTCAGGCTTGTAATTTGTGTTAAGACGTCTGTCATGTGACTCATGCCATCAGTGTGAAGGCACTGCAGTGTTCTACACTGGCAACTAGGGGTTTGACTTCAAAACAGCAGCAACGCCTCAGAGTTAATTTAAAGGATGTCTATGGGGAAACACCCAACCTTTCCAGAGAAACAAAAATGTTTGGGTATGAGCTAATTTTACTTCTGCTAATTAGTGTATAATTGTAACACACACACACACACACACACACACACACACACAGTATATAGGCCTAGTAAATATTGCTCTGTAATATAACAACACAGTTAGGTATCAAAAGATCATTACTTTAATCCTCCAGCTGATCCATACCAGTCAGTTGGATACCAAGGGTATAACTGGGTAATTGGTCTAATTATTAGTATTAATCTCAAACAATATACTATGCAGTATAGTATGTGAGATTATAGCCAGAACTAGTCTACATGATTTAGGAGCTTCATATATATGTAAAGGGGTTGTATAATTGAGCGTAATTTAGCTATCAGCAGGTCAAATGCTCTGTGAGAATACGTGGTTGATGCCTGACTCTGCATGAGTCCATTTAGATTTTAAAGGCAGGGTCATTCTTGCTAACTTCGAGCTCAGATAAAACCAGTATCGCTCCGCGGCAGCGCCCTACACATAGAATGCACTGTGAAGCAAAACGTATAATACTACGGCTTAGTTGATAGTGGGGGTGTTCGCCACTTTGTTTATTTGACTATTTACGGAGTGGAAGTATCACCTTATTTTTTCAACATGCACAGAGAATGGTAAGACAGCTAAATGCAAGGATATGTTTGTTGAATTTAACAAAAAGTGTGTTATCTTACATTTTACTTCCAATAGCTGACTACAATTTTAAGAGCCGTATGTTTACAAAATCTATATGTCGCCTTGATTTTAGCTAGATCTTGTTGCAACTCTCACATCCAAGAGTACCACCTTGAGGAGAATTGCTTTTTTATATATAGATTAACTATTTCTTGGGTGTAGTTCTCAAAATAAAATTGGGATGTATGTGGTTTCCTTGGAATATAATAAGGTGCTCTGCTAGAAGGCTTGTTCAAGGCTTTAGCAGTCCATCACAGACTTTCGGGATGTGATAAGTGATATGTATGTTAGCAATGTACGGTGCAACGCTAGTGCAGTGCATCCTGCACATTACAAATTTAAAATGTAAAAATGTTTTTAAGCAATAATCGGAGCTTACATATTTTTACAGATTTACAAGACCTGAAAACAGTCCTGTCTTTTACTTTTCCAACAAAATCTTCATTTTAAGTTTAATGTCTGACTTGGTCATTGAGTTACATACATCAAAATACCTCATCTTTTGCATATTGGGCTGGCTCTGTCGAGAGATCAATGCTAGCAGCTTCTGGTGTGACCATCCCCTTCTTCTTAACATCCCCGATGTCTCATCACACTCACTGTGGGTTCATAAAGGTAAAGGTTGGCCATCCAATATGTAGGGGAAGCCAGTGTCTCAGGTCAGATGGCACTGAGTGGTGAATAAACCTAACGTGGTTGATAGTGGGGAAAACCCGAGCGCCCTGAGGAAACCCACGCACACATGGGGAAGAACATGCAAACTCCAAACAGAAAGGCCGGGCAGACTGGGGTTCGAACCCGGGACCTTGCTGTGAGCGGAGCTATTGCCTTTTACGTTGCAATATAAATGAATTATTTTGCTGCACGCAATCTCCGTGAGTCCGTGCCCACGCTCACACTTTATTGCACTAGTGTGCATAATGCTGGTTAAACGTCAGCTGAGTGTCATTTGAAGCCCTTGTAGGAGGAATGGAATTAATGATACCGTGCACACACACACGCACGCGCGTGCACAAACACGCACGCACGCACACACGCGCACGCACGCACGCACACGCACAAACACAGATGCACGCACACGTGTGCACTGGAAAATGTCCACCTGCATTGAACAGTGTGTTAGTTGCTCTCTTTCTTCCCACACTAGTCTTAGAGGGGTGGAGCCTTCAATACTTGTGGGTTGCATGAGGAGATTAATAACCTTGTTTCTCATATTGGACGTGTTTAAAGTGATAGGCTGGCCCTGCTTAACCTGCCTTCAGCAGTAGATGGAGGGTGTCCATTAATTTAGTATAAAGAAGCTCCTGCGAGGCTGTTGGGTTTACGCTGCCTTAGCTAGAACCGTTAGCAGGCCCCGCGATGCTAATAAAATAAAATAAAAACTAACTCAGCAATTTGTGTTCCGAAGGCCACGTTGGAACGAGGAGCTATGGGCCAGTGTTTGTGTGGAGTGGACACTCTGTCATACCGGAATATTAAATGTGAATCAGTAAAACTAATGTGTTGCTAAAAGATCACTTGCGTTTTGTTAATTACCTTTTGCGAGAGTTTAATTTCCAAAATGAAGCAGCATAATTGAAGTTACTGTACTGTTACTGAATACTGTAATACTGTTTATTAGATATAGGCTACAGCCTTTTACGGGCAATTGTATTAGAGATGCCCATACAGTAAGCAATAAACCGAGGGTTTATTGTGAGCAGGTCTGAAGCAATGGCGGGATCATTAGTACCTCAGTGTGACCAGACACAAACATATGGTTTTCTATAGAAACGGTAGGTGTAAACTACTACACAAAACATCAAGCCTTCATTTTTATACTGCTGATAACCGCCATGGGTGATGTGATGTTTTGGACGCGATGAAACAGGTTCCCTGCTTTGAACAAAAGGCCACAGCTTTAGGAGAATCTGGGCCAACAACTGGGGTACTGGGGTACCAGTGAGTCTTTTGTTGGGAAGGGTTTGCAGGCTTCCTAACCCACTTTGGACGCTGAACACCTCCTGCCACCACCACTGTGCCAACACAAGGTCAGAGGAGGAGACACCTCCCACCGCTCCTCCCCACCACTGAGCTCTACACCTGTGTGTGTGTGTGTGCGGGCACGCATGTGTGTGTGTGTGTTCTAGACTGCCTTGTGATTCCTCATTCCAATTACAATTAGGACGCTTGTAACACACACACACACACACACACACACACACCCGGGCCAGGGTAAACGAACATCTATCTGCAACTGGCGGTTCATAGCTCAGCTGTCAGTTGTCTGGAAAAGCGTGTGGAAAGGTCTGTGTTTCTTGCCCCGTCACCTGGCCAGCACACACACATGCACACTTTAGATGTGCATGTGTGTGTGCACAGGTCGCAAATTATTTGTTAATTTTCAGCTAATTTTTTTAGTATTATATACCTGTATATATATCTTTATTTGTATAGCACTTTTCATACAAAAGTGCATAATAGAGGGAATACACGCACAATCCTGCTTCTTATAAACAAATACAGAAATGCAGAAAAGCAACATTAGAAAGGTTAAAGGAATCAGATAAAACAATGAAAGCAGATGCATGAGCCATTTCTCTCATCTGTTTTGTTGCTATGTCAGAAAGTCAGCACCATGCGTATAGAACCTTAGACTATGCTGTTCTGTGGGATTGATACACAGATAATGGGACAATACAGTGTTACTATATATAATCCGTCTCTGTGACCACAGATCCAAACAGGCCTGGCACAGGCCTGTTTCCACCACAACAACATCGGTACGATGACCAGGCCTCCCTGAAGTCTTTATTGTTTATAGCAACATAAGGGGTATAACAATGGTTACAAGAATATCATAAAAAAAAACATAATATGATACTGAAATATACAACAAATGAAATAAATTAAGAATTTAATGTAGCAGTTTATCAGTGCAGAGCAGTGCAGTTACACACTAGTTAAAAGATAATTTGAATAGTTGAGTTTTAGTTTCATTTTTTTTTTAAATTTTATTTAATCATTTGTATTGTTCATTCAAATGGTTTGCGGCAGACGTAGCCGCTTCATGCACAGACCTGTAAACCCAGAAGCATTATAAAGACATATCAGTAACTGATAACTGGATGCACGGTAGAGTAATGAACATAGAAGTCATTTTTGTTTCCATTTCACTGGAATTTTGTGACTCAAATGAACGAAATGGCTCAAAAGATTTGAAAAGATCAGAGTCAGAAAAAAGATTCAAACTTCCCATCCCTAGATTGTGCACGTCAGTGTGCATGTTATGTGAGTGTGCATGTCAGTGTGCATGTCCGTGTGCATGTGAGTGCAAACCTGAAGGCGGAACATTGACAAGTGACAGCTGTTTCTGCACTCATTGGTGATTGGTCGCAGACAACGCTGAGAACAGCCGTGTTAGACATTTATGTCTAGTAGCACATGGTCACATAGCTCTCACACACACACGCACATGCACGTGCACGCACACACGCAAATGCACATGCACACATGCACACACACGCACACACACACACAAACACGCTGCATATCTACACAGTAAACCACATCCAGGCAACAGCAGGTAAATCCATCCATACTTCTCCAGCATGCATGAAGGGGAGGGGGGGTCCTACTAAGCTCTGGAGTCGGCTTGCTGCCTGGGGCTGCCAGACCGGCCCAGACCCTCAATCAGACCCGGGCGTCTGTTCGGCCCTCTTGCCGAGTGCATTCATGGCGGCCATACCTTTCCATGATGCATTATGTTCCTGGGAGGCGTTGTCCCTTTCGAAATAGCGTGTATAATGTGCATTGTTGATTACCGATGCCCACTGCAGGGTCTTCTGTACGAGCTGCTCACATGTTTAAAGGTGTACAGTGTTGATTTTAATGTAAACATATGGATGCATTGCTAGCCTTTTCATTTCTGTCTCATCCACGTCATTCAGTAGTGATTCAGCCAGCTGCTGTCTCATGACAGGCTTTTATTTAAAGGGGGCGGGGGCTCTGGAAACGCTGGTCGCGTCACTGGGGAACCCCAATGCTTCACTGTTGCCATGCCAACTACTAACAATGGCTCCACTCCACACACTCACAAGCAACGAGCATCCACCCACGAGCACTTAGCCCAGAGAGAAGCCTGCGTTGCTACAGTCAGGACCAGTGGTACGCAACCCTGGTCCTGGAGGGCCGCTGCCCTGCACGTTTCAGATGTCTCCCTGCCCCAACCCTGGTCCTGGAGGGCCGCTGCCCTGTAGGTTTCAGATGTCTCCCTGCTCCAACACACCTGATTCCCATGAATGGCTCGTTATCAGGATTCATGGCCACACATGGCCTTCACCTGCTTAGCACAGAGATATGCTGTTGCTCCTGAGCATCGCAGCATCACACTTACAGCAGGCATACATTACTCTAATTGTACTCAATTTACAGTAAATTGCTTTTACAAGGATTATAAATATACAGTAATGAGCCACATAACCAGATTAGATAGTACAGATGCTTTATGAGACATGATCTGGACCCAGTAGGGAATATCAGGAAGGTTATAATGTACAGTTTGTATATCTATACAGTATATACTGTATATATACAGTATATGATAGATTAGTATTAGTATTAGTATTAGTATTATGAAAGATAAAACTAGATGTGTCTAAATATTTGATTACTTCGATTCGCACCTTCACATGTCCAGATACCGCAGCACCCCTTCAGCGGTCTAGTGTAGCCCACCCCTTGACGAGTCACGGCTGTTTTGACGGCAAAAAGTGGACCTACACAATAATAGGCAGGTGGTCATAATGTTATGGCTGATTGGTGGTATATATATATATATATATATATATATATATATATATATTTAGTATATACATGATAATGTACAGTACATGTACAGTAAATTATAACACACACATAT
>JAODOY010016020.1:0-20787 GCA_025399855.1 Forbesichthys papilliferus | reverse complement strand
TATACTAGTGGTGTACAGTTATGAGTCTGTATACTAGTGGTGTACAGTTATGAGTCTGTATACTAGTGGTGTACAGTTATGAGTCTGTATACTAGTGGTGTACAGTACCTTTCTAAATATCGTATGAATTGTCTGGGGCCATACTGTACATGAGACTGGTTTAATTGTGGCTGATAACAGTACAGTACCCTGGCTCCTCAGTTGTCTGTGCAATGTACTGTAGCCCACAATTATTCTTATTGTCTCTCATTTAGTTCACAATGAGACACGCTTATAGATTTTGATAAACTGTACTTGCCACTTTTCGTTGCACCTCTAGGGCAAGATAGCACGTATTGTTCATTTGCCAGCTTTGCCTTATTAATGAATATGCAATTTGGGGCATTTCAATGTTAATGCGAAAAATAATGGGAGGAGAACATGCAAATACATTAATTTACTGCACGCAATGTGATATATCAAGCCTAAACGCTATTACAGGTGATTGCGACAGCATATTTAATGTTTCAAAGGAAGGGGTAAACCTCCAAGTAGTCTGGTTGGGACTGAGAGATACATTGTTTTCTTTAGAACAATATATACACCTGCATGCAAAACGTTAAGTATCTACTCCCCAGCTCTTACAGTATACAATACTGTATAACATCGGAAATAAGCGTGTCTGTGGGTTTATGAGAGTGCGTGATGTATACCGTAATGTAAGGTAAATATAATTAATCTATTCCCATGAGGTGGATTTCCTTTAACCCTCTAACTGGCATCGTCCCTTCTCATTAAACAATAACAAACGTGAGCCAATAGGATTATTTCTCATGGAGAAGTAGCAAAAGTGATGCAATGCGTTTGATCTATTAAGCTTGATGAGGAATAAACAAATTCAGGTACTGCGCTTATTCCTCTGTACATTGTGCTGCTACAGAACATCCCCCGTGTGTGTGTGTGTGTGTGTGTGTGTGTGTGTGTGTGTGTGTCCTGCTACAGTACATTCCCCGTGTGTGTGTGTGTCCTGCTACAGTGCATTGTGTGTGTGTGTGTCCTGCTACGGTACATTCCCCGTGTGTGTGTGTCCTGCTACGGTACATTCCCCGTGTGTGTGTCTCCTGCTACAGTACATTCCCCATGTGTGTGTGTGTCCTGCTACAGAACATTCTGTGTGTGTGTGTGTCCTGCTACAGTGCATTGTGTGTGTGGGTGTGTGTCCTGCTACAGAACATTCTCCGTGTGGGTGTGTGTGTGTGTCCTGCTACAGTACATTCCCTGTGTGTGTGTGTCCTGCTACAGTACATTCTGTGTGTGTGTGTGTGTGTGTGTGTGTTTGTGTGTGTCCTGCTACAGTACATTGTGTGTGTGTGCGTGTGTGTGTCCTGCTACAGTACATTCTGTGTGTGTGCGTGTGTGTGTCCTGCTACAGTACATTTTCTGTGCGTGTGTGTGCGTGTGTGTGTCCTGCTACAGTACATTTTCTCTGTGTGTGTGTGTGTCCTGCTACAGTACATACTCCGTGTGGGTGTGTGTGTGTGTCCTGCTACAGTACACTCTCCGTGTGGGTGTGTGTGTGTGTGTGTGTCCTGCTACAGTACATTCTCCGTGTGGGTGTGTGTCCTGCTACAGTACATTCTCCGTGTGGGTGTGTGTCCTGCTACAGTACATTCTGTGTGTGTGTGTGTGTGTGTCCTGCTACAGTACATTCTGTGTGTGTGTGTGTGTGTCCTGCTACAGTACATTCTGTGTGTGTGTCTTGAGGACGTGCTTTGATGAGGCTGACCGACAGGAAGCTGGAGCGGATGGGGATCATGCAGGAGACTCAGAGGCAGCACGTCCTCCAGCAGGTCCTGCAGCTTAGGGTCAGGGAGGAGGTCCGGACCCTTCAGCTCCTCACACAAGGTAAGTGCTCACGCTAATGATGATCATATCTGGCTTCACCTGCAGTATGTAAGGTAAAGACACATGTTAATGATTATCTTATATACAGTACATAACGTAAAGACACATGTTAATCATGATCTTATCTTATCTACAGTATATAAGGCACATTTAATTACTACAATGAGTGTGGTGGTCTTTTATTTCAGAATATCTTATTTATTATTTATATTTATTATATTGTCTTATTCTATATATCTATCTATTAACATAATTACTTACAATAAAATAATACAGATAATATAATATTTATCTCTCTCTCTATCGCTCTCTGAGTTTTCTACGGTATAAATCTTCCTGTCCATTCATAGCCGTTCTATCTAACTGATATTGGCAACATCAATCTATTGAATATTTTCAGTAATTTATGAATCTAATAAAGAACCCAGTGTCACGGATATTGTGTCTGTGAACATGCAATACGGTATAATCTTCATTTTTAGAATCACCAGGGTTAGCAAACAGTGCCAGGGAAAGAAAAGAAATAACGTCTAAGAGCGAACAGCAGTGGAATCAATCTTTTTGAGTAATTCCAGCAAGGGAAGTCCAAGCGACAATGTATGGTCCAGGAGGAAATTGGCGACTTGATGCACTTTTTCGAAAAGATTAGTTTTCACCTGATGACGGATTGCTGGGCAGGGCTACGGGTTCCGGATCATTCCACCGCTGGAGACCCAGGCAGGACAAAAGAGCAGAACGAGGGGAGCAATGACGAGGCCGGCGTGGAGAAAAGGGAGCCCTGAAAGAGCTGGCATGTAAGGCTAGAACATGGCCTGGAGGTATGGGGGTGTAGTTCCCTTTACACTGTACCTCTCGCCAGTACCGGGGCATTGGCCACCCTTGTTCAACAATGTGGAGCTCCATAGCTGCCCTCTTTTGGTTAGGATACTGCTCAAGGCTGCTGTGAATATTGTGCTTTCTGGAAGGTTCCAGTGATAACTATGTACATCACTAAAGAGATGGTGTGTAAAAGCATAGTGTGTTGAGACCATTGTGGCTTTTGCAATCGCCACTATTTCTCACACGTAGGATTTCTCAAGATAAGATCAGATACTGTAGGTCGTCTGAAATATCTTTCTCGTCCCCCAAAAATATAATAGGACATATAGCAGGGTGAATGTGTAGGTCATACATGTTTGTTAAGCGCATATGGACAAGATTGTATGACACCTCAGTGTGGACACATCGTTTGACATAATGCACCTGTAAGATCCTTTTAAACAAATGGCAGAACACAATGACTCAAGGTTAAATCAGATTAAGTACTAGTTTTACTAGGCTAGTAAAATCTATTATCATAATGTGATTTCAGAAATTGTCAAATCTCCTGCTTGGGCAGGGTAGTAGTGTACTGTATATACTGTACATGAATAATAGTTTAGCATAATTAGTTCTTTGTCTACAATTAGCTGAAAGCAACTACTTTTAGCAAAACCACATAACATTCCATTTCCTTTTTATATAGTTTTTAGGGAGCCAATTTTTGCTAGGCCATTAATGTTAGTTGTGTCAACAATTGTGACATCCCAAAAGAGCAATATGAGTTTTTCTCACATTGGCCTTGTGACAAGCCTCCTTTCAGACAGTCTAATCCAAAAGTGTCTCGGCCTGTGATTGAGTTGTGAGATCTGGCCTGACTCAAGGATCTGACATATTTCACGAAGTCTGTAAAACTGAACCTGAAATACACTGCAGTATCATCCAAGGTTGCCATTTCACCATATGTCATAAAAGTCATATTTCTAAAAGAATTAAATGAATATAATGCTGTACTGACAGCAGCTTCTATTTCAATTCTGCAAACATCAGTATTGTTTTTTTCACCTATCGTGTACAGTAGTAACCTTGGCGTTATTATAATCCTGAGAGAAAAAAAAGTTTTGTAATACAAGAAAGTCAAACAGTTAACAATAGTCGACATTAAATCTAATGTCAATGGTGAATTTACTTTGAACTTTTTTAAAGTATTAATACAAGTCTTTCTTTCCTAAGTAACACTATTACCAAATTAAAAACATTTAAAGTAAAATCTGAACCCTGTTTTGAAAGGATTTAAATACTACTCATAGCAACTAAAAGGCCATATTTTTGCTCACACAATAATTTCCACTGCGTTCCCGGCACCCTGCCACTTATCACCATAACACCCAGTTTTTGCGGCTTCCAGACGATATATTTGGGCGTGTCACCCGCCATAATGTATCCTCTATGGCATTCGGTTGCTTGGAATAACTGACAGTCTTCCACACACTCAACATCACACAACATCATTCTCATTCATTTGCATGCTTTCCCCCAAAATTCCTTGCGGCTTGAGCCCATTGTCGTCGATACCTTTGGAAGAAATCCACCCTGGCACGTCATAAACAAGCCACCAGGAATAATATCCTTTTGCTGAGATGAGCAGAACACGCTACAGTAAACGGACGGAAAAGAAAGCTGGAGGGAGAGATATTGAGTTGTTGCTGTGCATTCCCTGCTGTCATACTTTGCCTGCACTCTTTTTAATGCCCTTATTCTTCCCTTACCCGCTTTAATCAATGCTGAATTACATCTCCCTGTGCCCATGTCCTCTCCTCTGTGTCGATGTCACTGGGTGGTCGGCCCACCGGTCTTGGCTGAGTCAGGCCTCCTGCTCAACAGGACATGGGCCCCGTTAGCGAAGCCCGCCTGGGCCTTTGTTGGACGGGGGAGAGAGATGAGGGAGAGAGGTGAATCTAGTGGGGAAAAAAGTGAGAGGAAATGGGGGGGGGGGAAAGAGAGAGAGAGGGATGTTGTACATTTGGGGGAAAGAGTGGGAGGCTGCCGGAGTGTGTACGTATGGGCCAGCGCTGTGCTTGGCTTCTCCGTGGAGAGCTTCCTGTGGGAGATTTAAATCGGGAAATGTTGAGAAAAGCGGAGGAGGAGAAAAAATGGCAAGTGAGTCAATTTAAAGTGGTAGTGATTTTTATATAGCGTCCTTACCTCAAGAGATGAAGTAATGCTTTGGTCATATGAACGCTAATCTACAGGTATACATAGACACGTAGAGCATGTATACTTTTTTCAACCTCCACTGACTTCTGTTGTCTTTAAAACATAATTTGGTTAAAGTAATGGTACATTAATTATTTGTGCATGAATTCATGCATTAAAATTTCACGATGAATAATCTGGAATTGGCATGACTTTCATGCATGACCTCATGCATGTTTTAAAGTTACGTGAAAAATCATGGATGAATTCATGCCTGAATTCACGAGAATGAATGTACCATTATTTTAAAGCGTTACCCATATTTTTTGTCTCTAAGACGATTACTGCTAGTAAAGGGGTATCATTCAGTTGTTGTCGAGGTTAATTTAATATATAGGATGTAATATTTAATTTAGTCATATATTATTTCTGAGACTAAGTCTAACAAGAAGTATTAATAATAATAATAATAATAATAATCAATTTTATATCAGGACACCTTTAAAAACACTCAATGACATCTTTCATTGTTTTGTAGTGCAAATATAAATATGATATATATTGCACGTTGCACCATATATAAATGAAATAAAGCTTTGATGCAAGTCATTTGCATCGAGACAATTTTTTAACTGAGTTTGTCGATAAATCGTTTCAGCCCTACAGTGTACTGTACAGACATGTTAAGCGGCATGTACAGTACAGCACACGGAGCTTGGAAACTTTCAGAGAAATCTTCTCAGAAAAAAACTGAAACTGCCAAAAACAGTCAAAGCAACACAGAGAGGGAGAGAAAGAGAGAGATAAATTAAGATAGAGAGGCATTAAGATTGAGAAAATAAGAGAGAAAGAGAAGCATTTGGTTTGAGAGAATGAGATATTGAGAGAGAGAGAGAGAGAGAGGCTTTGGGATTGAGAGAATGATAAAAAGGGAGAGAGAGAGGCTTTGGGATTGAGAGAGAGATTGACAGACAGAGAGAAGAGGGCGGGTGAGAGAGGCGAATGGCAGTGAGAAGATGGAGACGGGGAGAGCTTTGACGAAGTGAGAAGAAGAGGAGGTGAGAAAATGTCTCTATAGAATGAGAGGAGATAAAACAGGCTAGAACAGACAGGATGGTGTTAAAACACTGGTTCTAAAATGGGGGGGGGGGGGCACAGTTATCAATACACATAATGGAAGAGAAAACTAACCCAGAACGCATTGGAAAAGCAAAGAATTAGCAACACGGCCTGAAACCAATAATACCTCACCTGAAGTGGGAGGGCACTTCATGAATCGTGTGTCTTTGAGAGCCTCACGGTCGCCATAGCAAAGAGACTGAAATTGGGAGTTGGTCAGACATGAAGACAGCGGTAGAGCCACGGTGCAGTACATTGGGACGTACAGTAAGCAGGATGGTGGGGGGGGGGGGGCGGGGCAACAAAGAGAAGGCAGAGCGGGACACAGCGAGGGATAGAGGTGTAATTACTGCAGTGCACCCAGACAGAATAAGCCGGACGGACAGTGATTAACCTTTAAGGCTTGCTGGGCCAGTGGAGGGAAATAATTAGATTTCGCTTAATGCCATGGCGACAGCAAGGAGGAAAAGCTCATCCCTTATCACTTACAGTCAATGGAGGCTAGGAGTTGGACTCTTAATTGACGGCGATACCAAAACAACACCCTCTCAAGTGTCGAGGACATGCGGATTAGAACATATTAGCTTGACACTACGGGGATTTAGCCAAGAGATGATGCTGTACTACAATTGCCACTGAGGTTCAACATCATATGTCTTCTTTACTTGCCGTGCCCCAGAGGTGGAGAAGTACATTGTGTTAGAAAGCTTTTGGCCTTTGGAAATGGGTGGCATGGGTTTTTGGCTCCAAGCTGAAAGCCAATGGGTTTGAGTTTAGCAAGCATGGCATATTTCCCTCTTACACTGTACAATGGAAAAACCCTCATTGTATAGTTAGTCTTTCCATTGAGTTCAGATTTAAAACCAGGCTGGATTGAGTTTGGATTTTTACAAAAACAGAATCAATAATTGTGTAATTTTGGACATATTTACTGGTATCTAATAATGAGGCGACCTCTTTGGATTAACTGCCAAAGGTACTTCATAATGACCCGGCCTAATGTCCAGAAATAACTCCCTTTTTGTATTACTGATTGTGGTTCAATTCACACCTTTTATGACAATTATAACATAGCACTTGGTTGAAAAGTTCATACACATGGTTATGACGGGCATGATAGATTTCCACAGAACCTATAATATTTTTCTTAATTGTTTTATTGATTCAATTATTGAAGCACATTTTCCCAAAGCTGATTTGATTGGCCTTACCTGAAAGCAGTCCCCATCTCTCCAGCTGCTAATGTATTAATTCTAATGCAAGAATTTTTCAACTGTGCCACAATTTACTGCCACATCTCCCGAAATTAGCAAACATTTTATGGCCAGCACTTAGATCACCTTAGATCACTGTGAACTCTGCACCTTTTTGTTTCTTGGCCAGAAAACGAGGGCCAACATCACATAACACATAATGTGATGTTGAAGACCTCATTTGCATTTCTTGGCTTATTGTAATATGCATACATTTCCAGCTGTTAGTCTCTAAGAGAGATGGAGATGCCTTTTGTACAAAATAAAACAATCTATTCATAGCTGTGTCCGTGGAAACGAACAAAGATATTTTTTAACACCTGAGACAAGCTGTACAGTATGATGCAGAGTTTTTTTGAGGTTAATGTGTTTTTCTTTTCTTTTTTTTTTTGGTAAACTTTACACAAGTGGATGAGAACAATCCTTAG
Organism: Forbesichthys papilliferus; assembly: GCA_025399855.1. Taxonomy (NCBI): domain Eukaryota; kingdom Metazoa; phylum Chordata; class Actinopteri; order Percopsiformes; family Amblyopsidae; genus Forbesichthys; species Forbesichthys papilliferus. Next base: position 13,109 of record JAODOY010016020.1, on the reverse strand, counting down.
TAATTATGCATAAACATTACAGCTTTAAACATTATAGTTGTTTGAAAATGTTATTCATCCACCAACAGTTAAGGCCAATGCTAATTTCATTGTGTATACAGTATCTGTGAATTGTATTTTACTGTGAATGTTCAGCAGTATACACATAAATATTGTTACACTAAAAAGTAATTTATCTTCTGTATTCAATTTCATGCTTAGAACCATTTCGAGGGTTCGGAGAACACTACCAACCCAGTAAATATGTCATTATTGCCTTGTAAAATCATCACTCTAAAAGAAACTTGAATTACACAGCTGAAAGAGTTTTATGAAAGTAGTTTTCCAAGTATGTGCTAATCTTTGAATATAGATGCAGCTCGCTGTATAAGATTAATTTAGTGTGGGGAAGTGTCCTTTTAAAGTGAGGAAAGGACAATTACTTTGAAAGAAATTACACAAAGATGCTTCAAACGTTAATTTCCTATTTCCACTTCAGCATGGCAACAACTTCAGATATTCATTTCCCAGAATGTACTTTTCCAGCATTTGCAAAGATTATTTTAATTATACATCTGATAATCTCAAACAGAACAATGTACAATGAATTAGTACTGGGTCTTTGTTCCAGAGCACGCTAATATCATTGATTCATATTTAAATATCCCCCTAATAAAATGCAAAATACTGTATATCCTTATGTCTATCCTCTAGAGCTAGCAAATGGTAAAACCAGCTAGCTTCTATTTGTAGGTACGTCAGAGAGTCAGGCTATTTGTGTGACTGGTGGAGAAATTGATGGCTCCAGATGAAGTCACCGTACTAGCTCCCATTCACTTATTTGCACACATTGCAGTGGATTTGTCTAAACTTTGTACCGTTCTTATAATAGATTTATTGTATAGCGGCTGTGCAGAGTAGTTTTCCGGCCTCACACACAACATAAGACGGGGCATGCGCTTTAGAATGCAACCAGGAAGAATCGGGTCATGGAACGGGTTATAAATACTTGAAATTCCGATCGCATTGGCTGTTTTTCTTCCGATCGTGGTGTATACATGAATCATTTTCTTTCGGGTTGGGCTTTTAACCCGATTCCTTTCAGTTCATGACAGCCATGACCTCGCTCATTAGCACGGTGGGCCTCTGAAGGTTCTTCACACCCATACTTACAATGTAGCTACAGGTGCTGGATGCTAATAATGTTATGAAATACAGCAACCAATCACATCTCCTCTTGTGGGAAGAAAAGGCTTCATTTATTTAAGACATTAATTAAGACTGGTCCTCATAATGAACAGACACCCCATAGCTGTTCTGACATTTGTTCAATTGCAAAATGTAGCCCAGGTGTTTGAAATGCTATGAAACAATGGTAAATTGATGTGCATTAGCATGACATTGAAAATAAGGTTTCACCACCTTTTGTTATATAAACGCAAGCTATAATTCCTTTCGACATTAAGAGGCCTCGCCCAGGGTTTAAATTACAGACTTTTACTTCACTGGCAAGGTTTTGACGAGTCCGGCAAGGCGAAAATTTTTGTTTTAAAAATTATTATTTTTTCTTCAGATGGAAAAGGTGCAGAGAAGGAGTTTCATTACCTCAAGGTTACGCGTACTGTAGCACATTCCATGAACAATTCCAAAGTAACATCAGGGAATACACAAATCCAACAATCCCATTCTTTTCCTCTCTCTCTCTCTCTCTCTCTCTCTAAGACACAAATGCAGACGAGCACAGCTGAGCACGATATCAGCATGTGCCGATGTGCTAATGAGGCTGGGGAAGGGGGGGTTTCTGCTATATCAAAAGACTAGAGAAAAACACAAGGGAACGAGACAGTGGGAGGAAAGCAAGGGAGATGAAGACCGAAAGAGGCGGTGAAGTCATGCAGGTGCAATAGCCGCCCCGCCAGAGCCGCTGACCCTCGCTACAGAAGCGGACGTCTCCTCCGACAGATCCGCTGACATTTGGCCCGCAGCAGCGCTCTCTTGCCTTCAGACGGCGTCTCAGCAGATGTCCGATGTGTTGTCCGCACCTAAGGGGACGTTTGCACAGAGCCGGGGCGTGAGCCGGTGCCATAGAGGCTGGCTCTCTGCACAGTGCAGATGGAGGCAGTAACGTGACCGTATCGGGACGTCGTGCGCCTTTTGTGGCCGCAGCGTTGCAAAACGAGCACCTGGGCGAGGATATGGCAGTTTCCACTTTTCATGCCAGAAAATGAAACCCGGTGGCTCCATAGTTTACTCCGCCATGCCTCCTTCAATCAGGCGAGCGGCGCACAGGTTAGGTTTCAGCGCGCACGGCCACATTCATCATCAGTACGTAGTGAAATGAGAAGCCATTAAAAAGCAACTCCTCCAGCCGCCTGGCAGTTGGGCCGGTTCCACTGTGTCTGCGACCGCCGCCGTGGCCCCTCTGACCGCCTCCGGACAGCCAGGAGCCCAGACTGCACGGCCACATCAGACAGACTCCTAGGCACATGCCTTTTAGCTTTCCCAGCAACCACTTACAGCCTTACCAGCCTGGATCAATTGACCCAGGACACTTACTGTACACTGCATTCAGCCCATTACCCCATAAACATACTATAGCGCTGGCTCCAGCCTTGGTGCGCGTACAACGTCATGAAGTAGAGGAGAGGACTCTCGTAGACGGGTTTTTTTCTTTTTGTTGGTGTTCTGTTGCCGTTGCCACGGCGACACTAATGCAATTTAGAGGCAGCGCGGCTATGGGTTTATGCAGTATCGTGGCCACGGAGTCTTTGCCGTGAAGTGTTAATGCTTTTTATTTTCTTATCTCTTTTTTTTTTTTTTGATTTAGCTCATTATAGAAACATCCAGCCTCACATCCATTAGTCTCAGAGCACTGGATACATAACAGGTTGGAAATGACTCTCTAGTCAATGTCATCTTTATATTTATGCCCACTTCACTGTCCTTCCTTTGTATAAAAGCAGATTACCACAAGTGTGAGTTTGAAATACAAATGAATGACTGCCGAGAGAGGTAAGACATGTTTCCAATGTCTGGCAGGTAGGCAGGTAAAAACAACAATGGCGCGTTTGTTCATTGATATATTTACCGGAAGCGAAGCTGAAATATGCAGTTTGAAGATTAGTTCAACATGACTGCGCAGAGAATGTGCCAACGCAGCTGGTTTGATTTGATTTACCATGATACACTAAGCATGCTGGGTAAATAGTTTGTTTTGAATGTCCAAATGTCCAAAACTATTGTCCCATCACATCCATCAGCATTTTATTGTTGTCGCTAATCGAAAGAGATCTTTATTCACGTCTAACCATTTTCAACGTACAGTGTGTAGAATGCTGGTGGCATGAGACGGGGATAGAGAAAGACCTGGATGAAGGACATTCTGAAGGAAATGGGGTGCAACGACTAGGTTCATAAAAGGAAATGATCTATACCGTATTATGCCAGTGCTGGATTACGGTTTGTGTATGAGGATTTATGGTAGCGCACACTCTATCAGCACCTGAGTATCCATTATTATCTTAACGTGTCTCACCCGGTGATTAATGAGCAGCCGACAATGACTTTGGTTTGATGTAATATTACCAATTAAGTGTCACATGCTCGCTCTCTAAAGTGCCATTCTTTGTAATTGTCTGTTGTCTCAGAGTACGGTAACATTTGTCAAATGTTTGCTCCTGTGAATTGTGGCTATTCTATTGTGATACAGTATAGACCATACTGTGAGTTGGGAAAGGGAGAGTACCAAAATGTACATTTCACTCATCAAGTGCCATAGTCACATTCAACCACGGCGGCATATAGAACGGTGCATTCCCTGCACGGCTAGAACACAAAGTCAGGAGAGCATAGTTGTGTTTATAGGTTCCTGCATAGCCAGGACACAAACAGCTAATTGCCCACAAATGTGCACCCAGCCACTAGAGTCTTCATATTTCAGTAGGTGCTGTTATGTGTGCATTTAATTAAAAGCTTCACCCAAATCCTCCATACCCATCAAAAGCCGCCCTACTGCTTAGGAACACATGGCAGACATACATTACTGCAATACAGACAGCCTTGCATAAGGTCTCTGATCAACGCATGCCTCCATAAAAAGGTATTTGTTGCTATTACTCTTTCTGTACCTATCCACCTGCCATACTGTCAATCTGCCTATTTCACTTTTTCTTCTACTTGTTCTGAAATATCTAATCAAATCACTAATCAAAAGCGATTGTCTGCCTAAAATTTGAAGCTATTGGGGAACTAAAAGTACAATTGCTTTATTTTCACTAATATATTGTTGACAGTACAGGCAACTAACGTCATGCGATCCTACAATGATTTATAGTTATTTGTAGAGATGTTTGTCTTTGGTGTGCAAAGTTTGTTACAATCTATGATAGAAAATGAACAGTTATAAGAACCATGTAGCGGAAAACCTTTAAACTAGGCCACAAACACACTGGTTTATACTGTACAAAAACACCAGCGTTAAGAAGGCCTGACTACTGAACTTTTAGGTTTTTTTGCAATCAGTAGCTGGGCTATTTTCTAGAAAAGCAATTGTCCAGTAAATGGCTAATTTGTATAGTGTACTGTAGCATGGCCCACTGCTGCATCTCTGATTTCTATTAAAAAGCGCTGACCAGATATATCTGTCCAAGCATTTACTCTAGTCGAGCATGCAGTGCACTATATAGAAGGATCCCAACGATGCGGTCAGCCAGGCACACATAGTACAACAACCATTTCAGAAGGAGGCAGGATGGTCTGGTGGTCTAGGTGTTGGGCTCCCAGGTCATGGGTTCAAACCCCAGTGCTGACCTACCTGTAATCGTCATCGGTGTAAATGTGTGTGTGAATGGACGAGTGTGAGTATACTGCAAAGCGCTTTGAGTGTCCGGAAGGTTAGAAAAAGCCCTATATAAATGCAGTCCATTTACCATTTCAGATCATACATTTTTGGAAGGAGGTCATTTGATCTGGACTACAACCTAAAATTACACAATGATGATCATTACTGTACCTATTAACAATTATGGAATGGACAATGTGCAAATATATAGAAACATAATTGAGCAATATCACACAAGAGTGAGTACATAATACTAAATATGCGGGCGAGTGCTGAAGATGTAGTACTTAACCTGACATGCCAGATGGTTGCTGCACACAACTATAGTTCTATCTGGAGAGCCGTGCATATAAACTGTTTGAAAAGGACAGGCACTTAAAATACTGGTCAGGTGATTGGACGAACCTGTGAACCAGTGGAGCCAGTTGTTGAGTCAACTGTTGCCAAAGCCAGTCGGGAGAAGAGTAAAATCAAAATGTTCCCTCTAATTCAGCAGTTTTCAAACTGTGTCGGGACCCACGGTAGCTTAAACGGGTATATGTAGCAGACAGTTACTTATGTGACGTACTGTAGTGCTATTGGACGGAAGAGGCTGAGACTATCAAAAGGATAGTTTAGCTGTGTATTAGCTACTTTAAATAAGGATTAGCTAGTTTAGCAAGCTCTAATTTGAAAGTTTCTTTGTATAATCAGGTTATAATGGCTGCATGGCAGGTGTTTAGCGTGTAAAAAAACATGCATTATAACCCAGTTTACTTTCAATTTCAAAGAGTGCTTTCCCTTCTGGGTGCAGGTAGAATATTCATTGACCTCATGGTGCTTCTACTCATTTGAAGATACTACTCTCCCTCAAGTATATGGGATTCAGGGCTGTTTGTACCTCTGGGTTTTGAATATAAATAATGGCGAGCTGTGCCGTGTATACCGTACCACAGCAGACCGAATGCATCCATGGTAGAGAGCTTCAGAGGCTTTATAACTTTTATTTTAATGACCTCATAAATATGTACATACAAGAGTTGCCAGGAGGGTGAAATATGAATGAGACTTGTATTTGTATTTTTTGTTGTTGTTTACAACCCTCCTTGTGTTTGTCTACATGTCTAGTCACATGGTGTGCGTGTGTGTGTGCGCGCATACACACAGTGAATTATTCAGTATATCATATATTTGTAATCAGATTACTTCCAGTATTGTATTACTGTATCAGATAACCATCTAATTGTTGGCAATCACATTACAATTACTGGTCTGGTAATGAATGATGCTGTATTTTCTTTTACAAATCATTGTTTTGATCAATGCGCTGCTTTCCCACCCTTCTGCGGATGTACAGTACACAGACTACTGGCTTGACCACTGGCTATGCTGTAACAAAATAATATTCAAGGGGTTCTATTAGAATGAGAATGACTGGATGCTTTGAAAATTGGTGATACTCATTATTAGAAATATATTTAGATGTCTCTCATTATTAGAACCACTTAATGCAAAGATATTTAGATGTCTCTCATTATTAGAACCACTTGATGCATAGATATTTAGATGTCTCTCATTATTAGAACTACTTAATGCAAAGATATTTAGATGTCTCTCATTAGAACTACTTGATGCAAAGATATTTAGATGTGTCATTATTAGAACCACTTGATGCATAGATATTTAGATGTCTCTCATTATTAGAACCACTTGCTGCATAGATATTTAGATGTCTCTCATTATTAGAACTACTTAATGCAAAGATATTTAGATGTATCATTATTAGAACCAATTGATGCAAAGATATTTAGATGTGTCTCATTATTAGAACCACTTGATGCAAAGATATTTAGATGTCTCATTATTAGAACTACTTGATGCAAAGATATTTAGATGTCTCATTATTAGAACTACTTGATGCAAAGATGTGATGTATATTGCCCCCTTTCTTGGAGGTGGACCTTTTTAAGAAACCATTATAATCAGCCTAATTAGTGTAATGTGTTTAACAATTGCACTTAAACTGCTACAAAGATCTTATAAATTAGAGTATCAAGGGCATACCGTATTTCTCTTGATATTCCCTGATATTGACATGCCTGTTAAGTCAATTATAATGTGTGTATATAAGGTTTAGTGAAAACACTTATTAACTACTTAGAGATTCATAACTACCTTCAGATTTACAACAATGATTGAAAAATTGGAGAAATATACTATACAATTGAGTAGTTATTTGACTGTACAACTTGTTATTGAAAGTAATTTCAATTTGAAACTATTTGTTTCATGCATTTCCCCACGCAAGGCGATTCACATCAGGACCAGTTTGTAGCCTTGTGGGGAGATTAAAGTCAGTTCATCGAAGGGTCTCTTTGCCATTCCAGGTGATTGATCTGCCTTCTTTGCCCTTTGATTTGCCAGCCACACATTCCAGTCGGCTGTAATGCCCGTCTCTTCCCATTTCCCCCTTGATATTATTTCCATTTCTTCAACCCACCCCCCCCCCTTTCCTGTCATCCATTTCCTTTCATATCCTCTCACTTGTTTTTCCGCCATCATTCGTCCAATTTAATTTAGCATTTTCCCAGACGCTAGCAACCGCTGCTTGCACCCAGTAGCAACAGTCTAGCAACCGCTTTTAGGAGTTCTAAACCCAGAATATTTCCCCTTTTCCTTTGTCTGTTTTCTTTCTGTGCCATTATCCCTGTGTCTGCCCCTTTCCTGGTCACGTTTCCGCCCGCCGGCAGCGGCCAGTTATCCCTGACCCTTTGCCCCGGTCAGCCTCCGCTCCGCGGGGGTGTTCCCAGCATAACTACAGCATGTGATAATCCGCCAGACTGGCCCCTGAATGACTGGAGCGCCCGCGCTGCCGGACCAGGCTAGAGCGCAAGCTAACAAGGGGCGCCTGGCCTGCGCAGTGGTGTTTCCCCACCAGCTGTCCCCATGGCGTATTGTGTTGTTGTGATTACAACTCAGCTTTAGTCCTGTGTATTAGCTAGCAGTGCTAGCTAATGTGTATTAGCTAGCAGTGCTAGCTAATACACGTGCAACGGTCGTTCGCAAAGGTCGTTCGCAGTCGAGGCTAAAACGAGATGTGCTGGATAAACGGGGCCGAGGCACAGGTGGATACGTACAATAAATAATGCTGCATTTCTTAATCAGTGAATTACATTTCAGTGAACTAGACCTTCATGCATATTGTGTTTTGTGTATATACCACTTACTATTATTAACGTCTGAGGACTTACATCTGTCTCCAGAGTATCTAGACAATGTGCCAGATTACAAGCATTACACTCATGATGCATTAGTAATCTGTCATTCCACAAGTTCATAGTACGCAATATTATTGCATATTTTAGCTTTTACATGTGTGTGTGTGTGTGGGGGGGCACGCAAGCATGTTTGGTACCAAAAGCAGTGTACACAGTGCAATAGATCTCTAAAGAGGTTTTCTGTGTGCAGTGTTTTATTAGATTATTTTAATTTTTTACTATTTCCATAAATATTAGCTTGTTCTATTTTTCACACACATACAAGACATAAATATTGGCATTTACATTCCCTGAAAGAATTTATGGAAATTATGGAAATGATGGAAAGAAGAACTCTTTCAGTCAAGACGTTGCTTTTAAGCTAAATGACATCTGGCAACATACTGAAGAGAAACCACGTGCATGCAACACGCGTGTGCATGCAACACGCGTGTGCATGCACTGTGACTGTTGAATGTATGTGTGAGTGACTTGGCGTGTGTTGTATAGCTGTGTGTATGCATGTGTTTCGTAGTGTACTGAAGTAGTACGTCTGTGCGGTACAACACTTGCATGTGTTTCTGTCAACATGCACACATCTATGTCTTACGTGCATATACTAAACACAGTGGTGTGTGTGTGTGTGTGCGCGTGTGCGCGCTTGGAGAGCCATTAGCTCATCTTCCATGCACACGACACCACAGCCTTTCATAATGAAACGTCCGCTAGTGTGCATGCTGATTACGGGCCGTACGCGGTCAGTGTTTATAACCGCAACAAATCAGAGCAAACCTCTTTGACCTTCCACGCTCTGATATACACACACACACACACACACACACTTGCAAGAGCTTGGTGTCTTCAACATAATTATGCAGATGGAGAAAAGAATATGTGGCCAGTGAGCAATACTTTAATTTGAATTCCTCCCTTTGCCCTCTGGTTGCACTAATAGTTCAGTAAATTGTAATTTGTTCCGCCCGAGGCAGTGAGTCATAACAAAGGCATTTAGGTGTGACACAAATGTACAGTATATGAGTGTTGTAAAATTAAAATAACATACTATCCCTCTGTTATGGGGTTATTAAAGTTGGGACCTTTCAAATAAGTGTTTTTGATGATAATTCTTTACCTAATTTATGTGTCTACTTTACAGTTTATTGAAATATGCCTAATTACAACAAAGAAAACTGCGCTTGCTTATGGTTAAGATATTTTGTATTTTTTGGTATTATGATTTTTTCCAAATGACTTAGCTTAAACGGTACAAATAAATTGCTTACTGTATACCTTGCATACAGCAGATTGTGAGCTATGAACAACTTATTTAGCATGGTCACTGGTTCAAAGCCTTGCGAAGCATGTTATATTGGCTCCTTTCCCCAAACATTTTTCATTCCACATTTTAAACACTTGGTGCGCTAACTTTTGGCTAGAGTTATTGCATTTCAGGGTTTTAAGAGACGCGACTATAAATTGGTTGTGGAGAAAATCATAAGGGCCTGAATGAGTGAAGATGGCTATACTGTGCTCTGCCAACCATTTACTACCCTGGCAAAACCACACCATGGTACACTACACACTTGGGTCATATCACACCAAACCTACCCTACAGATATTTACGAGGGGTATATTATTTTTTATTATGCACACATTAAATCATCATTGGTAATATTAGGCTGGTGCCCGCTATTTTCTCAACGGTGTGATTTTATTCTCAGAGCCAGACTTTAGTTTCAACGACTCCTGTTTTTGCTCAAGAGTTTTATTTTCCTATTACAGGAGATTGACATAGCTCATTAAGTGGGGTATTCATTGCTGTTTGGTAGAGCTGAAGTAAATATTCAAGTTGTGATTTTTCCCTCATTATATCATTCTTGTTTATGACATTTCGCTGCTAGGTTTTGACCACATCCGTAATACCCGGGGGAGTGTTCGCCACTGGGCACTATGGTCACAATAACGGCACCACTGCCATTTACTGTATGCAAGTACCCATAATTACTGTCACTTAGGCTTTAATACAACAGCTACCACATCACATACTATACACAGTACGCCTGGTTAGTAGACATCATCGACCAATCCCGTTGAATGAAATAACCATAAATGTTGTGACTCTGACCAATGCTGATTTCATTACAATGATTGTACATTTAAACAACGCCCATCAAGATATGCAAAACTCGAGGAAAAATAGAGTATCTGCAATTATTCCTAAACTATATTTGTTTTTCTAATCCTGCAAGGTCTTCACAAAATCACTGTCAATACTATAGTCAATGTAAGATAAAACACTTGTCAAATTCAGGTAATACCTCATCGCTGTCTGCTAGGGGCCATTTCTGCGTGCGCCCTGAAAACATAATCCAGTGTTGCTACACAGCCCTTACACTCTGAGATCAACAAAGTGGGGCAGAACTGCATTGTGACGCAAAGCGTAGCACCAAGCCTTTGTTGAAAGGGGCGGTGTTTACCACTTTGTTTATGTTCCTATTCACGGAGACAGGGCTGTGTAGATGTAGCAATTATTTTTTCCACACGCACAGAGAACGGTAAAATAGCCAAATGTGAGGAGATATTTGTTGAATTTGACAGTGTATTATCTTACATGTATCTTGCAATAGCTGACTGTACCTGTAAACACAAACAACACTCTTCCTGTAGCATCGCTGACTCTACCTTGAAAGGACTTGTACAGAAACACACCACGATGCCCTGCTACTGATTGCACTGTAGCTGTTCAGATTTCGGGACACCCTGTGGTTTACGGGCCAAGATCACATTGAGGTGTAACTGTATGATGACATCATCCGTGGCCAGAATCCCACCTGTAATAGGACTGGTCGCACTTTCAGGGTTGTGGGTTTTTATATAACTTCCCCAGTGCCTTTAACAACCTATAGGTTTTACTGCTGGAGGGTAAACTAAGGACATTGCAGGTGGGTGTCCTGGATTGTGTCCTGGATTACAGACTACCTAACTTGCAGACTGCATAGCGGCAAGACAAAGTGAGTGGTAAACAGCGCCGACTCCACTGGAGATAGCCATAGCCCCCATATGCCCCCCAGACAAGTCACCCGCAGCTCTCAGATGACTCTGCAACAGGCGTCCCATATGGACACTAACGGGCACACTAACTGTTTCAGTCCATTTTAAAGGTCTACTGAGTGTTCACGTGGGATGGAGATTAAAATGGTTGTATAGGTACCGGTACAGAATTAACTATATTATTCTAGTACATAGTGATGGTCCTCCATGCCACAAGGTTAGGCTTAGACTCAGCTGCATCAATCCCATCAGATGCCCGTTGCAAGAATAGCTTTTCTTTGGAGGAGGGGGACTGCTTATTGGACATTTACTGTATTTTTTAAAAACACAACCTTATAAAGTTGCGTTACTATACTATATATTGCTGACCAAGAAGATTATCATGTGATTTTAACTTTTTTGTCAGAAAGGGAGCAAGTTGTAGAGGTGATTTAAAGCTTCTGTATGCAACTCAAGCAACTGTAACATTAGTTACAGTTAGCTCCATTGCTTCATGTCTGCCCTCTCTGTATGGCCCCTCCATTTCAACATCTGTTGATTGTCTTCAAGGACAAGCCTCTGTGAATAGCAAGACAAATGAATGTCTTCTGCTTGACTGGCAAATGAGCAATGTAACCCTGAAACACTGAAAGAGGTTGAAATTGAAAAACATTGAATTTGAATATGATGACTGTTGTGAGGCAGTAAGTAGCAAGAGTATGAATATAACACTAACACAGTTACAAGCTGGTGAAGGTGCAGCCAACTTCTCATTCTAAGGAGGCCATAGTCTAATAGCATACAGAAAAATACACAGATACAGTCTCCATGTTGTTGTGAGTCTAATCCTCTATATTAGCAGTTCTTACACTTTTGTTATGCATTATTTATCTCTAAAAACGTGGTATTGTCTTGCAACCCCATCTGATGTAGTAACTGCAGGACTATACTCACAAACAATCGTAAAAACACAGCCCGCTGCTCCCTTGAGGGACGGGTTAAATGCAGAGAATGAATTTCACTACATGCATGTGTATGACAATAAAAGCACCTTTATGACCCGGGGGTTGATACATGACAATTAAAAGCAGCTGTTATAGTGTTTTCATAGCGTCTATGTTGTGTAAGAGGTTTATTTGGATAGGCGTGAATGTCAACCTCCGTTGTTGAAGTTTTATCTCTTCCAGCAACGCACTGATATGTTCAAGGATAAGGGCACTAGAACTGTCTAGTCAGTTAGTCTAGTCAGTTAGTAGTTTACAGAAATAACCGGGAACCTTGGCATTGCCAGACTAATTTGCAAATGCAATGTATTAGTCTGTAATCTCTTGGTTCAGCGGGCACAGACCAAAATGCCTCTGGATGATATTGTATTGGTTGTTTACAAAAATGCCTCTCCGGCACTCCTCTATACAATCATCATAACTACCACCCCCTCCTCCATATTATATACGTCGTTGTGACTGGCCTGTCCAGTTCCAGGCCGCTGTAAATCTGATGATTGGGAGGGTGGCCAGATGTATCTGCCAGAGCAAATGAAACGTGAGGTCACAGATTTGTCTGGCATACTTCCTACCAAAACAAAACCAAGTATTGTACCCTCTATAGAGTTAAGTCATCTCCCAACTGCCCGAGCCAGCTTTAGGCGAACGCTGGCCAACCATCAATCTTGCACATTAAGTTTCTTGTGTATATACTATATTTTATGTATTCTCAGATGTGTGTTTTATGTGGTAGCTGTAACAAGATTTTCTCCTGGGATCAATAAAGTCCCAATCTATCGCGGCTCCTATCTGGATTTAATTTAGTCCGTAAATCACGATTAAATACTTCAGCGTGGCCTAGTCTATTATCTTTGATCAGCACTTCTGTTCTGCCAAGCTCACGAAGAGTGAAGTTTTACAAAAATAGTATTGCGTTCTCCAAAAATCTGCAGAAGGCTCTAAGGCAGGGGTGCCCAACTCCGGTCCTGGAGGGCCCCTATCCTGCATGTTTTAGATGTCTCCCTGCTCCAACACACCTGA
>JAODOY010016010.1:16091-26541 GCA_025399855.1 Forbesichthys papilliferus | reverse complement strand
CTATCTATCTATCTATCTATCTATCTATCTATCTATCTATCTATCTATCTATCTATCTATCTATCTATCTATCCATCTATCCATCTAGTGCATTCCTGCTGAAGAATAAATGGATATATGTTTTTCACAGCATCATTAGTGTTGCTTTGGCGAGCCTCCCTTTGCTGGTGGCATTTGAGGTGGGCCGTGCTTGAGAGCCACTGTTAGAAGCAGATGAAAGCTCATGTCCCCTCTCAGCCTGGGAAGAAGCTCATTGCACCCAGCGAGACCTCGCTACTGTCTCTTTATATCCCACCCTCCATTTGTTCACTTTGATCCGCGACACCATTGCCTGGGCCTGTGTCTCACGCTCACTGCAAGCATCTTAGCACGCGCACGCAGCACACACACACATGCACGCAGCACACACACACACGCACACACACACAGGCACACGCACTTTCACACTCTCACACTCTCACTAGCGTTCTGTTAGCATACTTCCTGTGAATGGTCATCTTCTTCTCTTGTAAACATTTCCAACCATCGGTTTATCCTCCCCTCCCTCCTTCAAACACACACACACACACACACACACACACACGCACACGCACACACACACATGACCCTTGAACCCTCCCCCTCATGCAATTCCCTCCCCGTCGGGTTAAACAGGGTCATATTAAAGCCCTAATCACTAAATAGAGTGTGTCCGTTCAAATAAGTGAATGTGTGTGTGTGTGTGTGTGTGCGTGTGTGTGTGTGTGTTCTTTCCGTGTGTGTTGAATCAGCTTGTGTGTGCTTGTGTGCATGCAAGTGTTTGTGTATGCGTGCTGTGTGTGTGTGTGTGTGTGTGTGTGCATGTGTACATGCATGTGTTTGTGTGTGTGCCAGCGTGCACATATGCGTGTGCGTGAAAGTGATGGCCCCTCTGTTTCAGGAAGATTAATTTAAGTCCCTGACCTCTGGGTGCTGAGAGGGGCATAGTTTGGAAACAGTGCCCAGCAGGGGAGCTCTGCCTTGGGCCTCTCAGGGAAAACCAACCCCTGGAGGATGAGGACCTGCTTACTATTAAGATGCAGTAAACTAAACAGAGAGCTGGTGGGACAGGGAAGCTCTCCCTTGATACATGCAGACACACACACACACACACACATTAGGATGAGTCAGGCTTGTAAGAAAAACATTGATTCAAAGTCCCCGCTGGCCCCAATAGGCATTCAAGTGTATCTGCTTGATCTGATGTTTCCCGATAAGAAAGAACCCTTGCGGCGTTTCAGTGTTGGTGTGAGCAAGCGCATGTGTGTGTGTGTGGTGGGAAAGAGTTATTGATCGCTGACTTACATGCCGCTATAGATCCGAGGCAGCTGCTAAGAGTTTAAAATGAGGGTTAGAGTATCGTTAAATCTCTATGATAAAGTCAATGCTCAATCTGGTAAAGTGTTTAACTTTTAGCTTTAGCGTATATAAAGTATAAGCAGGCGCCACATGATTTTGGGGTTTAGAACGTATAATCTTTGAAATCATGAAACACTGTCAGATGATAACCTTGTAAAAAATAAACTACTAAAGGAGATTTAACTGTGTTTTTTCTTAGTAAAACACATGAATGCGTGATTCAAATCAAAACCGGGTGATCACCAAAACTGGATTTGCAATGATTTTACCCAACAGCACTGATATTACAACGCGAACCTTAATTCAGTGGCTCTGCATTAGTGAGGGTTACTGTTCTTGGAATGAAACCAATCCATTCATATTTTTAAATCAATTCTTACCGCAAGACACACTTATCCAGACTTATTATAATCATTAAGCTTAAATGTAATCTCTGAAACAATCTCCGAGATTGCATTTTTACTGGCATCATAGAAGGCATCATGGCAAGATAAACAGTATGTGTCAGTAATAATTACATACAGACAGTTGCATTAGGGTCAGACCAGTGGGCCGGAGTCTAGGGTACCAAAGAGCACTGCAAAATATTTTTTTGAATGTAATATTTATTTACATGTAAATATAATTTTTGGCTAACATGGGAGCCATTTGTGGCTGGCATGTGGCTTTGTGAGTAGGACGATGTGGGCTTTGTTACTGTGGCATACTGTTGTTCCCATGGGAAGTAATCCATTTTTACATGGTACAGTGATTGTCATGATGTAAATCTTGTGTAATAATCTGCATCTACTGTATTGGTGCACTCCCTCAGCAAGCAGCACTGTATGCCTGAAAAACACAAGCTCAGTTTGTGCCCCAGTATTATGCCTGTATTAATAAAAGTATGACTCCAATGCATTGTAACAGGTCACACAAATATAGAGAAAGACTGCCTCACAGTGGTTTCATGTTCTTATTGCACTCATGAATGCTGCGATGAAGTTACAGTAATACTGCATAGCCTCTAAGTCATGTCAACCACATTGACATAATACAAATCAACCCGCTGTTGTCTTAGATGTTTCCCATGATGGACAGACACACATAAGACCACAGACACCTCTCATATTGTATGGTGGGGACCAATAGTCTCCACACTGGAGCTTCTAACCCCACCAGGTACAGTAGACACACAGCCCAGTACTGTATGTTGCATACACTCATTAGGGTTCACACATTCACACACACACACACGCACACGCACACGCCCATGCACACACACACACATACACATGTGCGCACACGGCGGAACTGCTGTGGTTAGATGTGGCATTACCCCAGGCAATGTGATCATGGCACAGACTGAATGACGTGTTTATATCACTGGTGTGTGTGTGTGTGTGTGTGTGTGTGTGTGTGTGTGGGGGGGTGTTAGAGAGAGGTGGAGTAATGGAAGAAAGGCCTGTAGCGAGAAAGAGAGTGAAGGTGTAGAGGAGGAGCGGGGAGAACGGGAGGAAATGAAGATGGATGATAAACAGCAGGGATGGTCGAGAGCAAAGACAACCCGGGGGTGTGGTGTGTGTGTGAGGGGGAGGGGGAGAGTTGGCGTCTAGCCGTCAATCAGATTACGAACCAATCATTTGTCAGAGAATTGCTTTGACCTGTGAGCAGGCAGATCACGTTCGCAGGTACTCAGTCAGGATCGCTCGCACACAGTTGCATGGAGATAAATGCGTCTCGCTCACATCCAGCCCAGTGTTAAGTGGTGTATCAACATTCATGTATGTGATCTGGCTGTGTGTGTGCGTGTGTGTGTGTGTGTGTCTGAGTGTATTAGTGTAAGCGAGTATGTGATGGATGGATGGACCATAATACGTGTTTACTGGCTCTCGTGAGTGTTTTAGAGGTGCAGCCTTTGGGATGTAGCCCGTGCATGCGCGCGTGCACGTGATATGTTTGTGCTTGATAAACAGACCTCTCCCTTACTGATCATAAATCTGTTTTCCTCAATTCACCTCTATTTCAATTTTATCTTAGACCTTGATCTCACTCCCTTTCGTTCTCCCTCTCTCTCTCTCTCTCTCTCTCTCTCTCTCTCTCTCTCTCTCTCTCGTTCATCTGATTCTCTCTCCTTCAGTAATGGGGCTAATTTGTTTAGCACATCAAGAGTGTCTGTCCATTAGCTAGGCCTGTCCATGCCAAGACCAGACTGTGACAAATGACATGTGTGTCTGTAATTATATGTATGTTGGATGAATGTGTGTGTGTGTGTGTGTTTGTGTGGTTGGGGGAGGGGGAGCAGATTATGATCTGTGGCTGGCACTGTGATCTCATGTACTTTCCTTTCTCACACTAGACTTACACATCAATGTGGCAGTTGGAAATAAAAGCCTTACACAACATATCTTATTTAGCATAGTCATACTAAATATAACCAGTATGTAAATACTATACCAGTGAATGCTTTTTTTTGTTTTGTTCGCAAGAATAAATGGCACAAATGTGGCTTTCCATAAAGGTAAAAACGTTAATAGTGACTGCAATGCAAGAGCTCTGAATGCAAACAAAAACAATGACTCTGACTCCCCCCAATTCTGCCTATATTGATACTAGTGCTAGGCCCCTTTACACACACACACACACACCCACACACACACACGCACGCACACACACACACACACACACACACACACACACAGAGAGAGATAAATCTTAAAACATAATGGAGGACTGAACTGGTGCGTATTCTCCAAACTGTAAATGCAGGCCCAAATGTGGATAACAAGACCAGACTTGATGACAGCGTTAATGTGCAATCCTGTATGAGAGGAATTTAGACAGTATACAATACTGTATATACTGTATACACATAAATGATAAACCTAACCCTAACCCAATGTAAACCATTTATATTTATTAACTAAATTAATTAAAACCTTTTATTTATTAAATGAATTAATACATGTTATTTAATTAATTAATTAATTAATTAATTAATTAATTAAATTTAATCAATTAAATCCAGTGTCTTATTGCTCAGTGTTTCTGGAGCCGTGCGTTGCTTGAGACACGACAGCGTCTGCTTTCCTCGTTCAAGGTCACGCACCGTTCACGTTCACGGTTAATGATGGTGTGTGCTTGGCCGTGATTCGCAGACCTTTGTAACCTTCGCCCCCGTGGCCAATAGAGGGCACACACTTAGAAGACATTAAAATGTTCCAAAGCGCAAAGCATATTGAACAGAAACTCTTATTCATAATAAATGTGCTGTAAACGATAACTGAAACATTGATATGGCTCCTACAACTATATATACTGAATATATATTCCTCTCATGGGCCCAGTCAGCCTATTGACAGAGGGCTCTGAGTAAGCAGGGAATGATTGAGCTCTAAGCGGGGCATCTCTCCATCCACTCTGCCAACTGCCCGTCAGTGTCCGGGCACCCTCCAATTTGTCATGATGACTACTTGTTCCCCATCCCCCCTCCATTCATTCAGTCCTGTCTTTTTAATGGCTTTAATAAGATAGGACTTTGACTGGAGATGATACATCAGCAAACCCAAACGGTTCCCCTCTGCCTTCGTAAAGCTGAAGTCACGTCTTGTGTGAATTGTACCGTGGATTAGGAACATAGCTGTTGTTCGTAAGGCATTAAGGCATAGCACCTAATAGTGCTTCTCGTGAATCTGCATGTTTCTGTCGTCATTAGCCGGTCCCCAGGTCAGCTCCTAGGGGAACTTGATACAGGAAGGCCAGGTCAGTTTCCATTGATTGTTAAATCATTCCTCCATTTCAGGAGGCCGGGATTCAGACGGTATACACTTACTGTAAATTTCCCTCATCTGGCCTCAGCTATATGCCAAGGCAACATCCACTTTGCCTTATAGTCAGCAGTTAGTGTTCGTGTGTGGGTCGGGATGTAGGTGTCTGCCTGTGTGTGTGTGTGTGTGTGTGTGTGTGTGTGTCTGTGCGTGTCTCTATGTGCACGTGAGTGCTATATGTTGTCATTTCTATATTGTCCTATAAGGACTATTTTCAAATACACATAATACTAATTGTGTGGATTTAAAGGTATAGTCAGCTATTGACAGCACTTTTTGTCAATTTCACCAATTACCTTCTTGCATTTTGCTAGGTTAGCTTTCTATGTGTGTGCTGAAAACATAATCTAGTACTTCTCCACAGCCCTGGCTCTGTAAATAGGCACATGAACAAAATGGCGAAGACCGCTCACAACAACATTGCCCTTGGCTTTGCAATGCGTTTCAAAGTGTGGGACAGAGCTTCTGAGGGAGTTTGTTTTGATTTAAGATCAAAGTTAGCAAACATTCTCGAAATTGACTGACCCTGCTTTTAATATTACTGGGCTCTGCTGGGCACGTCCAGATTAGATGAGATGAGGAGATGTGAGGCGGTATACGGTGCATCATTTATCCCTCTTTCTATCTGTCTGACTCTCATGTTTGTTCTCGTGTCTGCAGAGCTGCATGGCGCCCAGCTCAAGAATCCTCCTCCTTGTCTGTGGAGGTTGGCACAGCCTGGCAGATTCCCTTCTTGTAAATATCAGGCGGCCTAGCACTATCTATGACTCTCTATCACTCACTCTTTCTCTCCATCTCGCTGTCTGCGCTTCCCACTAGTGCCGGGGATGTCTGGACTGAACTGAAGGCTTTATAGGAACTTTCCAGGTATATGAAAAAGCATTTGCATTGACTTGGTGAGACAGGTTTAGCTAAGGGATGTGGATGGATTGATGCTGTAATGCTTCAATAACAGTATACTCTTCTATAATGTTAGATACATTTCATGTCTGTGTGTGTAATCGCAGTCTGTATGGAGGGAGTATTGAGAGGTGTAGTTCACCATTGGTTGAGATTCGTGGTAGGTAGTCCAATCATACTGCATGTCAGGAAGTTTGATTGAAACATATTAGCACCACGTTTTCAACCGAAGGGTTCCAGATTGATTCTCAATAGCTGGGTTTACATGGGCACTTTTTGGTCTTTCTGAATGGAATCTTTCTGAACAAAGATTTCAGGTTACCTGTTGACATATTGTCATATTATCGGGCCTGGTGTTTACAAGCGCCGTTGCAATTCATTGGAAGAGTTGTTGAACATGCACACATTAGGCTCGGTATTGTAACGTGTCCTGCTAGCAAAAAGGCTAAAACCGGCTGTTGTGTGATGGAGGATAGATTTATCCTTTATACAGTTCCAGGTGAAGTCACCGTACTAACTCCCAATCACTTCTTTGCACGTGTCGCAATTGTCTGTACAAACTTTGTACAGTGGATGTGCAGAAAACCCTACTGCTTTGTCTCCAACCAGTTCAGCAACAACAGTAGCCAAGGAATGCACATTAGAACGCACATTAGAACGCATTAGAATGCAGTGCAATGGTATAACCAGACCATTTTCAGGGTGACTATGGCCACACTCCATTTGGAAGTGTTCAAAGTCGTTTCCTCCTACTGGGCGTAGACCTCTGGTTAACTTTGAAACTATTGGACAGCGCTGGATCAATTGATGTTGCTACAACTGTTGTGATCGCCTCATCTAGCTCTACCACCATTTAGAACATTATTGGCGTCAACGTCATCTCACTTAACCCACCCTGATTGGTCCGCCACCAGTGCGGCTGTGAAAACGCTAATGCAAACAGGGTTTCCACACTATAATCTCAGGGAAAAGAAATTGAGCTGAGAGCCTAGTCGGGCGGAGCCAGGCTAGTGCGATGCTGCAATATCACCCACAAATCATCCAGTAGTCTCTGTATCTGTAAATGCAGTGTTTTTCTATTTAAGGGGTGTGACCACGTGGGCAACTTAGTGATGCATCTCTGTGGTACAGTATATCTACAGTGATCCATCTATAATCTGAAGGCTGTTCTACTGCGATGGCGAGTTGTTTCTTCGCAGATGGCTCGGCACGGGGGTTGGGGCATACTGCCGCTCCTCTGGGCCCCGCCCATGAGACTGAGGCTGCCAGACAGACGGGGGCAGAGGTGGCTTTGTGCGCACGCCCTTTCCCACAACCCCTTTCACGTCACGCAGTAAAGGAAGCAGCACCAGGTCGCTCTGTCTGCCTGGACCACACCGCGCTCTATCAGCTACAGTGGATTGGAAGTAGCATCTGTGTGTGTCTGTCTGTGGGTGTGCGACCGTCTGTGGGTGTGTGTCTGTGTGTCTGTGTGTGGATGTGTGTCTGTGGGTGGGTGTGTGTCTGTGTGTGGGTGTGTGTCTGTGGGTGGGTGTGTGTCTGTGTGTGGGTGTGTGTCTGTGTGTCTGTCTGTGGGTGTGTGTCTGTGTGCGTCTGTGGGTTTGTGTCTGTGTCTGTGTGTGGGTGTGTATCTGTGTGTGTGTGTGTGTGTGGATGTGTATCTGTGTGTCTGTCTGTGAGTGTGTGTCTGTGTGCATCTGTGTGTCTGTGTGCATCTGTGTGTGGGTGTGTGTCTGTGTGTCTGTGTGTGGGTGTGTGTCTGTGTGTGTCTGTGTGTCTGTGTGTGGGTGTGTGTCTGTGTGTGGGTGTGTGTCTGTGTGTCTGTGTGTGGGTGTGTGTCTGTGTGTGGGTGTGTCTGTGTGTCTGTGTGTGGGTGTGTCTGTGTGTCTGTGTGTGTCTGTGTGAGATTGAAACAGTCTATTTCCAGTGTCTTCACTGTGTTCTGCCTGTCTCAGTTTCTAAAGAGGATCACACACACACACACACACACACACACACACACACACACACACACACACTTCTGGGCCTTAAATGCCAGTACCAAGCTGTTGGCCATAGAGCGCTGTGTCTGTTACAATGGAGACATTTACACAAGAGTGGCTGGCTCTGAATGGGAGTGTGTGTGTGTGTGTGTGTATGGTTGTGGGTGCAGTTCCTGGCAAGGCAGACAACCCATTACCACTGTGCTCATCAAACATGTGATCAGCACCAACACACACACACACACACACACAAGCTCTGCATGTTGCTGTTCCACTGTGATATTGTACTGTACATGTGTGACACCATATAAAGTTTATATTGCAGCTAAAGTCACGAAACCCTAGAGAGACGAGTCGAACCAGACCAGATAATGTCTGGGACGACAGGCTGTGTTCACTCTGCTGATAGAGAGACATTCTGGAATGTCTGTGTAATGTGGAAAATCCTCTACAAAATGAAAGATTTCTAAGTAAATCCTAGTAGAAAAAGATTGTAACTATCAAATACAACCAGACATGCATCTTTGAACTGAATTAAGAGATAATAGTAAAATCAAATACATTAAAAAGAGAGAGAGAGAGAGAGAGAGAGAGAGAGAGAGAGAGAGGGAGGGAGAGAGGTCTGGTGAGGTCTGTGAGGTCTGGAGAATAAACTAAGTAGAACTAATGTCTAAGCTCCTTATTGAAGGAATAAAGACCCTGAATGCAAAGCCGCACTTTCCCTTGGAAGCTAACCATTGGTTGCCTTGGTGGGGGCCTTCCAAAGGAATTGTAATGTTGCATGCATTTATTATTTTTGTCTAGCAACTTCTTTGCCATTAAGTGAATGTCACCTATTTCTGTTATTCTAGATATCTATATTCAGATGCTATAAAGAAGATACAATCATATATCATTTGCAGTCCATGTTTCTTTACAATAACCTTTCAAATGTGTTCTCACAAATTATTCGGAAGGTTGACTGATGAACCATAGGCTGGACTGACGGTGGAATCCTGCCCCCAAAGCCCCCACCCCCTTAATTAAAATGTGACATATTTATATCTGTGTACAGTAAGTATGTGTGTGTGTGTCTGTATGCATTGGCAACTGTATAGATCTACATAGATCTGTACAGGTCTATGAAATAAATATAATAAATAAATAAAAAAAATAATAAACATGTTAATACATAAATAATAATAATAAAAACATAATAATAATAATAATTGTGGTTTGTAAGACCTCCCTGCCGTTCGTCATCTTGATTAGAAAAACCACATGACAAAAAACAATGCTGTGTTTGATTCCTTAATGTCACTATGTTGTCATTGAGGCTTGCTCTGTTCTGTACCCTACAGGGGGTCTTTTTGCTGCTCTCCCTGCCTTGGGCTTTCCATGTACGTGCATGGAGCTATTTGTAGGTGTCAGCCAGGTGAACTGTGTGCCATAGGTGTGCTGTCTGGCTCGTGGCCGCAAAGTGTCTTTTGTCTATTGAAATGACAAACGTCTGTCCTCTGGAAATGTGTCATATCTGTCTTAGAGTGCGGAACCTTTCACAATATGGCACTATGGGTGAAGATGAGGAACATTTGTACCTACTCTACAGGTGGATAAATACATTGTTTTTGGAGAGCATACAACAATCGGTTACCTAGCAACCAAAACTATTTTGTTATATTATGTGTAAGCCATATAACAATATTTAGCTCTTATTTAGTGGGCCAGATATTTTGAACATTTTGGAGAACACTTTGCTTGAGAGACCAGCATATAAAACAAATTATAATCACAAATCAATTTAGTCTGTAAACATTTTTAAACACAGGATTCTATGGGGATTGACTTGCTTTTGCAGCCAGCCTCAAGTGGCAATTCGATAAACTGCACACATTGTCCTCAAACATCAAGCAATCAGCCATCTAATAAAATATAATTAAGAAATAAAAGAACTATGACATCATAACATCTCTGATGTCATAAAGAAGCCATTTCAAAAGCAGCAATACATATTGGCCACAGGGTCAAAATTGACCACGCCCCCACATTCCATTTGCCTTAATAAATAGAGAACTCAACTGGACTTGAACCACATACAGAAGAGAACAAGATACAATGGCAAACAACCAAGCTCATTTTGCTCTCATGCGCAACAAAAAAAAGCTGCAGCAGGTGACTTCTCAGCTTGCTGAGGCGACGGACAAGAACGAGCGTCTCCAACAAGAAAATTTGTCCATCAGCCAGCAGCTGAAAGCCAGCATGGAGGAGAACCGGTCTCTCCGTCTGGGGCTGTGGGGGCTGATGTCCACCACCGCCTACATCGCCTCACCCAGTCATTTGGGCACTGACATGCTCAGCCCCCTAGTTGGGAAAAAAGCACCAGCCTCCACCCAGGCCCTGGTGGAAAAC